>JAVQJD010073809.1:0-14999 GCA_036023655.1 Nannoperca australis | reverse complement strand
TTGTGTGCGCAAAAGTCCACAGCCACCATGTTCATCTTTGCTGCCCCCCCCCCCCCCATTACATTATCGGACTCTGTGACAGTGCTTTGTCTCTGTGTTATCACAGAGAGGGAAGGTCAAAGAAAGATGTCACATAAGCGCCAATAAACTTCTCTTGGTTTCTTGCTGATGTGCCAGGAGTCAGCTAAATCGTTCCGCCTCACCTCATAAGTTAAAGTAGCCATATATAACTGACATCCTTGTGAGATGAGCTGCCACCATCTCCTCTGGCTAACACATATTAAAACAGGCACAAATTCAGAATGTACGATCTGAGATTTGTCAGAAAAATCAAACCCAACCTTATTTCCATTAACAGCTGTAGGTTAAACCTATTAATCCTCCTAAATCCAGCTTGTTAACAGAGCTGGACTTTCCTCTTCCCACATGATGATACAGTTTGTAGATTAGGTTGTTAAAAATAGCACCAGCGTGATGCACTTTTCATTTACCATGAGCTAATGTAAGAAACATGCAACACAAACAAACCTGCAAACCTCTTGTCGCTGAGTTTAGAGAAAGTGTGATAGCCAGCAACACTCCTAATGCTGTCCGAAACCCCCACATCATCTGTAAGAGGTTTGTGTGTTCAACAGCTAATTGAGTAAATAGGCAAGAAGAGACCTAACAGAGAGTCAAATGAAATCCCTCCCCTGTCCCCATTACTGTAATGATTTCCACATTTGCCTTTTTTTCCCTTCCTTTTCTTTGCCTCATTGATGGAATGTACGCCATGGTAAGTCAATAACAGGGAGAAAACAACAACGCCTTAACTTCTATTGCATTAAACTGCCTGCACTGCGGTCCAAACACGTTGCAAGAGCTACTCTCTCCAGACCAGAGTGAGGGAACAAAGGACCAGGGTGGATGGAGCACGGCTGATGATCTAAAGGTCATCGCCCTCAACACCCCTCCGCTCCAATAGCCAATTACATCTCATTAGTGAGACGCACACACGGACGGAGCCTCATCGGGACCTTCACGTCCTCTGACTGATGCAGATTTTCTTTCATTCAGCTGGTTGTCCTCCAGCTGATCTCCTTAATCCCACAGTAACAGTCCAGTCTGATGAATAATTGAACACTTCTTAATGGGCACATTTGGTGAAGTCATCATTGTGATCATTGTGTAACACAAAGTCACAGTTTTAGACATCCATATTTGGATATTGAGAAGTCCTGTTTAAATGGTGATGATATTAAACCACATTAAAATAAATGTATACCAAAGGCTTACACCACAGGGTCAACTATTGTTATGTATATGTTGCACTCATTAGCAAATAGGTGGTTGGACAGGACACACTTAATAGAAACGTCTAGAGATAACAGTACACCATTTTCCATTATACAAACTGAACATTAGAAACTTTAGATTAGAAACATAATAAATTATAATACATATCATGTGAATAAGCCGATCATTAAGATTCATATGAGGGAG
Source organism: Nannoperca australis (assembly GCA_036023655.1). NCBI lineage: Eukaryota > Metazoa > Chordata > Actinopteri > Centrarchiformes > Percichthyidae > Nannoperca > Nannoperca australis. The sequence continues at coordinate 13,517 of JAVQJD010073809.1, read as the reverse complement.
TTCCTATACATTTGTTAAAAGTCGATATTTTCTTATTATAGTTCTGTCATTGCGCGCAGTGATAGCACACATGGTCAATATACGCAGACAGGCTGTAAAGGCAAGGCGAAGAGGCCCCGAGTGTGACTCTGCCGGGTTCGTCTGAGGAGGTTTTCCGCGTTTCTTCATCGGTGACATGTTTTATCTCTCTGCAGACAGCGTTGCCGTCCTCCCAGACAGCTACGCGCACTGTGAGCCCGGTCACTGATGTGCCTGGTCCCTCTGCAAGCCGACGGTTCGCCATGAAAAGCAGGGAGGCTGTGCGCCGCGTATGCGCACATCTCCCCTCAGCACACGGCAACGACGTGAAGCAGCGAGGGCGCGCGACGCTCCGCAACTGCCATAAAGACAGCAATATAACAGAGAGAGGAGGACACTGGTGCCAGACCAGAACCTGTTCAAACTTCCCGTTCAACTGGCGTGTAAAAAAAAAAAAAACGAGCGCTGACAAACGGTACGCGTGATGCAAGCTAGCTGCGCAAACCGCCTCTGAAATAACACAAGGCTTTAACTGGCGACGTTTTAAAACCGACACCGCGCCACTAGCTAAATCATTCCGAGTTAATCCAAGAGCTAATGTTCAAACGAATGAATGCTTCAGCGTGTAAGCGACGCGCAAATAAGAACAGCCGTGGCTCCCCCTGGTTCATCAGCCTTTTAATGTAATCCTTCCATTAAATTCCACTTTTCCTACAAACACCAACATTTACTCACCTATCAAGCAGAGGAGCGCGTTAGCAGCTTTCCAGACCAGCTGCCCTCTGTCAATTATCAATGAATGAGACCCGTAATACTTTCAAATAAATAGATAATGCTTCTATTTATCTCTTCATTGCGGTCCGTCGTAGCGACTCCAGACTGAAGCTGCGCGCGCAGCACAGGCAGCGGGTCCTCCCCTCCTCCCTCCTCTCTGCACATGCAGGCACAGTCTTTTTTTAAATAAAGAAATGAAGTAAATACATAATATTAATAACGGCAATATATCTCAAAATGTAAAAAATATAAATACATAAACTCTAGTTTAACAAAAGTCCTAGAAATTGTGTTCATTTCATGTCTGTCTAAAAATGTCAGCGCTTTGTTTTACAGGTCTGCATTTCCACCAAGAATAACAGGATTTACACTTCCAGTTGATTAAATACATAACAATTCTAGTGTAACTTCTAGTGGTTCCCAATCTGAGGGTCGGGGCTAAAGGGGGTCGCCCGTTAAATCTAAAGGGGTTGTGAGATGATTAACTGGATAGGAAGCAATTTCTACTACACAACTTTCAGATCAATTCTTCACTTTCCTTAAGTCTTTCCATTTGTCCTCATGATTTAGAGGGTTATTTGGGGCATTTCAAACCCAGAAATGTGAAATATGCCAATAGGCAAGCATAAAATCAGCTTGCAATATATGGAGAAGTTATATAGAGTTTTCAATAATAAACAAATATTTCATAAACATTTATTTGGTTTTAAATGGAGATTTTCTTTCAGGGACATCTTTATTTCCCCTAAAATTAACACCAAATTACAGACGTGTGGTGTGGAACCAGGCTGTAATTTGGTATTTAAAAAAAGATGTAAATATGACTATAACCTCACATCAACTTTAACCAAATCAATAACCCTAACTAGAAGAATCCTGACCATAACCACCACAACATATCCAAAAACCTCAACTGAATGAACTAAGAGAGTTGGGTGACTTAATCATAAACATTCCATATATTGTAATGAAAATAAAGTTGTATATGCACAGAAATAAAATACCTTAGGATAAGATCTTGAAAATATCACACTCTTAGTTGCTGTAGGTACAATTTAGGAACATAATAGGAAATCTATCAGATCTCTGAGTTCTGGAAAGGATTTTAGACTGTATTTTATTATTTCATAGACAGTACTCTAGACGGTGTTGGCCTGGTGAGTGGCTGATGACAGAAGCAGAGGAAAATGGAGTTTGGCAGCTGCGGATGAAAGTCTGGTAGTGACAGGGCCGGGTGAGCAGGATCCCCTGGGTCTCCATATCAGTCCCAGCCAGCCTTGGGCTCTGCCTCGGGGCCCCGGGGCCTCTCATTGTTCCACAGGGAGGCTGTTTAATGCACTATAATGAGCCTCACAATATACCCTGGTGGCCTGGTGGTGAAATTTTTGAGTTTTATTCCTCTGTGTCCCCCCCCCCCCCCCAGTACAGGTCCTGCCATGAATGTGTTGTTCTTGTTTTGCAATCAACGCTGCAATCAATACTTCTTAACCAAAGCTAGAACAATACTTTTTAGACAGTTCTCCACCTATAGTGTGGACGGATATCCCTTGCAGGTGCTCTCATCTAGACTGCCAATTCATGTGGATCAGCTGCAGACTGTTTCTGGTATATTTATGCTACACATGCTGGCAAGATTTGTCATTAGACATTACAAATTCAAATACGGAGGCTTAATGATGTTACCCATTAGTGCCTTCATATGGATTGGACCCATTACATATAAATGAGGTCCCTTTGATTGCTCTTTGCATTTAGGGACAGTACAGAAATTAATGGGGTTTGAAGGGAGGCTGAATTTCATTTTATAAAAGTAAGACCCTCCCCATGGTTAATCAAACAGAGTTATTTGGGACCCTCGTCTTCCCCCAATATGTCAAAACAATACATTTATGACAAACAGCAAAACTGAAAATTCAACCAATCTTTATTTTTGAATAAAGACATATAAATAGTTATTATGATTATGATTATTATAACAAAACATATAAATATGTGGTAAGAAAAAGGTTTAACCCCTTCCTCTCCAAATAAAGTACCCCCTACAGCAAAAATAAACATGACACTACCCTCCCTCTTTTCTCCCACTTCCTCACCCACCTAATCATTTTCATGCAGTCCCTTGCATCTGCAGTGAGTGAGCGCTGAGAAGCTATGTGTGTTCTTTTGAAGGTCTTTACTTGCCTTTGTCCATGTTCTTCATAATCAGTCAATGATAAAAGTCATGTTGGGCTGACATTAGCTTTTAGGCCTATTCAATATCTACTGTACTGTCTTTAGAGCTGGAGGCCAAAGAACGACACAAAGCCTGCTGTACAGCAAACATTTAAAAGAAAGACATCTTTGTGGTCAACCACCATCAAAGCGTGTAGGACAATTCCTCGTGGTTAGGTGTGGCATTAAGTCATCATGGTTCCTTTTTATTCTCCGTCTGGCCACATTACACACATTACTATTGTGATACATCTCATAGATTTCTCTTGAGAATGAAAATACTCATTTTCTTCACCGCCTACCACTCAAGGTATCCTGTCTCCAGTGTTAATTAGGTTCAGGGTTCAGGGTCAGTCTGCCCTTTGATGGGTACCCACTTGGGGTGCCAAACAGTCCAGGGCTTTGTTTACCTTTTTTTTCTTCTTCATTTACAATCTCTGCTCAGTCGACATGAACCGACTGAGAACAAGGCGTTTTTGTCCGTCACAGGCCCGTTTGACATTAGCCAGAGCAACAAAGAGAATTCACACTGACTTCGGAGCTGAAACAGGACCATGAAAATGACATAACACGTGCAGAATCGACATGTTAATAACCACAGCTGAGCCTTGAGTCTGTTGTGTAAAGAGGAACCTGTTCAGACAAAACCAAAATTCTCTGGGCAGGGCACAAAGAGGACTAATTTCAATGAACACCCAATTTGCATTCAATTACCCAGTAGACATTCTCCTGTGGATTCAGCTAAAGAACACCCTCTAGTGTTCATCTTAAATCAGTGGCTGCTGTGCCATTTGCTGTGATTCGAAACATTGCTCAAAACCTCTAAGGTGCTTATTTCTTGCCATTTCGAAGTGTGCAGAAATGAACATACATATAAATGTGCTTAAAGTCATGACAGAGTAAAACATGTTATACAAACACAATGCTTTTACAGTGTTTACAGTGCAAAAGGCAAATGTGGTTTTATATATGGTTACCACTTCTCCAATTGTTCAGGCACAGAATTCTTAATGCAATTTATATTGTCTTGTTCTAATTCGACACAGCAGTCCACAGTAAAGAACGAAGTAAAAAACTGTTGTAAACTCACGCGAAGACAATTTGTATTGTAACAAGACGAAAAGCCACACAGATATTTTCATTGCATTTCATTTATGAGATCCATGAACGGGTTGAGGAAGAAATCACATACTTTGCTGAAAGGTATACAGTACCTGTATTTAATGACATTAAACCACCGGAACCATGGCCAATGTAGTATCTTCTGTTACAGTAGGTCATGACATACTGTCCTCATATACTATGTGGCTGAAAATATAACAAGAACAATTAACATCACCACCGACCCAAAAATCTGTTTTCAAAGCAGTCACATTTATTTGTCTTTTTTATACACATTTGCTAAGCAGCCTGTTGTGCCATCACTTGGCTTTGATAGGATTTACTATGGGATTTCCACAATGCTTACTAAAAAATAAATACAAGACAAAGTGTTCCACAGCTCAAAAATATACAAAGGTTTGAAATTAATGTAAACTTTTTTTTTTACATAAGAAACAATTCAACAACTTTTGTGACAGTTTCAAAAGTTATTGTATTTACAAGTTTGTACAAAAAATACAAAGCTGATAGCTACAGTATATAGAGGTTGATCTGAAGTCCAAATGAAATACATCTAGTACCATAAAGTTACACTGTAAGTCTTAGTATTGGTTTTATATTTTCAAGAACGTTTCTTAAACGAGAAGAGAAAAACAGTTGGATGCAACTAACATGTGCACGTTTCTAGCCTTTGGCAGAAGCATCTACTCCACTCCTGAAGCATACTCAGAGTGTGGGTATTATTCAAGGAAAGAATGTAAAGGTGGATAAACATCTCCAGGTATAGCAAGAGACTAATGCAACTTCACAAACATCACTTTATCAGTGCAAAAAAAACCCCAATAACAATAAAAAACTGGTTGGAATGAAGGTTCACAGACATAATCCATGGTGTACCCTGTTAGATGACATTGCATTAGTATGGAGTATACTTAAGGCCAAAATGAAGTTGATATTTACAGTGTACCTATAGGGAAGGACAGTCTTTCGCAGAACATATGGCTACATAGACCCTGTTTTTGCATAATGGATGAGTACCATACTGCACTAAACACCATATATAATATTATTGTGAATACGTGGGTCAACCCCCCCCCAAAAAAGACTCAGGGTGTCAGGGTTACAAGTAAAACCTCCCTTGTAGCTTATGACTGTTCATGCCACCTTTTAATGACATTAATGAATTGCTTTCCTCTTTGTCTCTGCAACCAGTTTAAATACATTTTAAAATGTGTCTCTTATAAACAAAATAAGTATCTGAATAAAATATGTTACTAGTAAAACCAGCAATTTGTTGCATAATTCAAAGATTTTAGTTTATTTAAAGGTGTATACCAAATAGGGGAGCTTACGGAGATTTTCTGCATCAGTTATAAAAATAAATATATTTAGATTGTTTCAACACAGAAAATATGAAACCATGGCAGGTTAGGTTTTGATGGGGAATAAAATAGACGAGCATTTGGTACAAAAGAGCAGAAAATACCATATTTTTAAACCCAGAACGTCCTCTTTTCATCACAGATGGTAACCTGACTCCAAAGTAACCCTACGTCCTCCATCAAAACTGAAAAATCTCACAAAAACACTCCTGAGGCCCGAGCTGCTTTGCCACTTATTGTCTCTTGTCGAGCAGAGTAAAATAAGGCATATTTGATCCTCCTGAACACTTTCCACCTCTTTCAACAATTCTCAAACACACCAAGTCAGCAAACCACAAATGACCATTGTTACGTTTTATTAGAAACACGACCTCCTGGTTCTTGTACAGCTCTCCTATTTCACAACCTCCGACCTTTTGATCACTTTTTCATCTCCCATATTAACACCTGCTACCTTCCTGTCTTCTAAGATTGTCGAGTTAGTGCTTGGCTTCGACATTTCTTGTCTCACCTCTAATCGCTCATCTTATTGCTTGAGAATTTTAAAATGTTGTAATAGCAAGCGACCTTTGATATAATTTACAATAAGCTTTTAAAGGGGCTGAGTAAAATATACAAACACATCAAGATGAATCGATGCGTTGAGGCTTCACATTAGTTTTTCTGTTCCTCACACAGTGTTAGTCCTGATGTTCAGTTGCGGAGGAACAAAATCATTTGTACAACTGGCTTGGAGAAATGTGTAAGCTGTGTGTCTAATTGCATAGGTATTCACAGAATACATACAGCTGATCCAATATATTTTTCTATTTTTACAAGATACTGATAAAAATGTCAAACTGTGAGAGTTTTTCTTTTAAATTCTGGAGAAAACTTTGACAGCAGACCATCTAAAATTAAACATTAATATACTGTAGCAGGGCTGAAGGAAAGCAACCAGTTGTGTGTCGTACCTGGCTTTGGGTAACGTGCCATAAACTAACCAAATAATATATTTTTTAGATCCATGTAAGTCAGTTTTTTTCCCTGTGTAACTGAACTAGAATAATGTTTTTCTTATTTTTTCTATTCATCAATCATGTTTCTACAAAATCCAGGTGCTAAATGACCTGGTTCATTGTTGCTAAAGTGTTCGTATCATGATGCTATTTAGACGTACAGTACGTATAAAACATTTTTCAACACAGGTAAATTCCAAGTATCCACAGAATAACCAACAAGAAACAGCAATGAAACTCAGTCACAATTAGTACAGTAATGATTATCTTTGAACAAAATGGTGTATCCCTAATGTTCTGTATACCTCCTGCCCTCACCACATCTCATATATATTATAAGTCATTCTGGTCCATTTGTTTTTACTGTAAACTAACAAAATCAGTTCATACCTTTAGACACTTCTACTCTGTTTCCTACGTGGAGCCCTGTGATGAGCGGTCGTCATGAGGACTCCCGTCTGAGTTCTCCGTCTCGCCCTCAGAGATCACCTGCATGGGCGCTGAGTACAGTCTGCTGCGCATGCCGTAGCGGCTGCTGTTGGCGGGCGGGGGGATCCTGGAGCGGCCCTGCCTGGAAGCAGCAGATCCGGAGAAGGATTTTGGGGAGTAGCCCTCGGAGTTGGCTCTGGGGTACGGGCTGGAGAGCTGATCTGGTCCTGATTGATGCTGCTGTTGTTGCAAGGGGGAGGCGGGCTCTTCGGGGTATCTGGGTGACTCCATCAAAAAATCTCCAGCAGATTTAGGAGTGACGGGGCTCTTGAGGATCTCTGTGGCAGACATGCGATAACTTGATTCCGAGCGGCTGCCCTTCCTAAGCAGCAGCAGTTTGAACTCCTCGTTGGAGGTGCTGGACTTCTTTGCGTTCCTGTAGATGGGCCCGGGGCTTCTGTGCAGGCCTGGTGGGGTCACGGCGGAGGAGGGTGACACCAGTGGGATTGGGGAGCTCACCGTGCTGTTGGGTGGTGTGTTCCCCGATGCAGCACTGATGCGGTTCCTCACACCCAACTCAGTGGAATCCTTTCTGCCCAACACTTTCCTTTTGGACCTGAACATGAAGAAATCCAGTTTAGAATCTCTGTAAAGACAGAGCGAAGACTAAGAGGCTGCTATACAAACTGCTTACCTGTGAATCATAGCAAACAGATCCTCAGTGGTCCGAGCTTTGGTAGGTGACAGAAACACACTGTCATCCTCTGGCTTTGACTCATCACTCAGAGGGGACACTGCATTATCACTGGGTGTAGAGTCTGTTAACAGAAACCAGTCATTTAAATACACTGTATATTCCACATGACAACAACGTATAGGGCTTAATCAATTCATTGTTTAGTGGCAGACCATAATGTGTCCAAAACACAAATCCAGTCAATAAAAAATGATCTTAAATACAGAAATGCAGCATATCCTCACAGCTGGAATCCAAGAACATTTTGTTTTTTTCAAAAAATAAATTACTTTTAAGGCCCTGAAAACTTGTGTTCTCAATCAGTTTCTTACTATGTGTGATGGGATCCTGCACAAACACGCTATGCAAAAAGTAGTTTCTGTAGTTTAAACTGTAGTTTGAAGTGGGCGTGGCTCAGTTGAAAAAATGTGATGTCATATACTTCTATACACCAATCAGGAGTTGGGAACATGTTGTTTGGTCACTGTCAATCAAATGTGATCAACTCATACCCACATATTTCTGAAGCAGAGCAGCAGTTTGGGGTGTTAAATCCTTAATACATAATATCTCAAGATGTTTGTTTTTCTTTAATTGTTGATTATTTAATCATTAACAGTTAAAATAAATAAGATTGAAGCTTTCAGGGGCTTTAACAAATATCAAAACTGACCTTTTCTGTCCATCGAGTTAAACAAGGGAAAGGTAAAAAAAAGTTATGTTGCAGAAATGTGTTTTTTTCCTATCCTGTTAATCATATCGTGTCCCTTCAGATTAAATCTAAATCTAATCTAATCTGACTAAATCTGTGATCCTGTACATTAGGGGTTCCAGCCTTGTTTGCACCATGGGCTGTTTTCTATATTGACTCATTGCATCAGTGATGAAGACAGTGACAATCTACCTTTACTGAAGCAATCCTCTGTCTCTGCTGTGGACTCCTCCTGAGAGGCACTGCCAGCTGAAACACCTGATGACTCATATTCCACTTCTGTGCTACCTTCATTACTGATTGAACTCCCTGGCAACGTCTCTGATTGGCCGTCAGTAGCAGGCACTTCATCAAGATCGCTGGATCTCCTGGGTGAGCTGTGCTGAACAGAGAGACCTGGTTTTATCTGACACGGTTCTTCTTCTTCTTCTTCTTCTTCTTCTTCAGATGGCTCAGTTCTTTGCTGTCGTAAAAGCTCAGACTGTGAGCTGCAGTCTCCAGACTGGATGGGCGTTTTTACTGACTCTAGGCCCGTCTCTTCTTCGGGAGTAGTGGTCCTCTCAGGGATGTCTAACAATGTCTCTGACGGCAATCTGAACGCCGTCATACTCTCTAAAGGAGCCTCTCTGTCCTGCCTGTTCCTCGTCTCACTTTGACATGCTGCTTCTCCATCCGCAAGCTCTTCGTTTGAGGTAAACACTGATTCACACGACCCCTTTGAGGATGTGTGATGTTGATGTGTGTTGTGTAACAGGGGATTCTTGAGCTCTAAGGATTTACTACTGGAAAGTTTGCTAGTCCAAGCGGGACATTTGAGTCTGGAAGTTTTGTCTTCCTGACTTCCTTCCTGTTCCTTACTGAAGGATCGGAGCTGTACTGAGTGCAGCACTGTGGGCGTTATGGACATGGAATGGGCGTTAAACACCTCTGAGTTAGGCGGCGCTGCAGGTTTGGTTGACACTGTAGCTTTTTGTTTGTTTTGGTGAAGAACCTGAACCTGGGTCCTGTAAGCTGACACCTTGTTGCCAGCACTATGAAGGGCACTTAAGTCGAGGTGGGAGGGAGGGATTACTGGCAGCTCCAGGTCTCTCTTCGAGGTGGCTCCATCCCTGCAGGAGAGTGACTGCAGTGACAGTGACGAAAGAGATGATTTCCTCTCCGGGACTTTGGGCTTCCTCTTGCCAATGGATGGTGACAGTGGTCCAGGAAAGAAGGCGGAGGGGATTGAGGATGTGGGGGTTTCTGACTGACTGGAGTAGCCGCTGGATGGGCTGGCCAAGCCCGCCAGCTTCTCTGGAGACGTTAGCTTGAAGTCTCCCTCCACTGATGGGAGTGAGGGGGTAGTGGCTCTAGAGCCAGACTGGGACTCAGAGCTTTCCTGTGACTTGATGCATTCGATAACAGTTGTACCCGTTGCTGTGCTGGAGTTTGACAGAGAGCGGTAAGGGTCGCTGGATTTTAAATCATTCAGAAGCCACAGATCTGCATAGTCTGACTGTACAACTCCGTCGTCCTTAAATGAATGTGCATCCGTGGAGCTAAACACGCCTAAGTCAGGTAGATCAGCTGAGCCCTCAACACCCCAGACCACAAGGGGCTCTCTGACTAGTGAAGAGTTTTCTATGTGACCTGGAGAGCCAGACAAAACCAGCTGTAGTTTCCTCTCCTTGGAAGACAGTGGAAGGTGCTGCCCGCAGGTAATCTTTGGTTCTTTCTTGTCAGGGATGTTTCCCTCACTGCATATTTTTCTCAAGGACGAACTCCTCTTAGGCGGACACGGCTTCACCTTTGGTTTTCTTAAAGAGAGGCAGCGTCTCCCCAAAGTCATGTGACCACTTAAGTCAGACAGACCACAGTCAGAGCCGGGGGCTGCATAGTTATAAGTGAAGCTTTTGCTACCTTTTAGACCACAGTCAAAGTGCATGGAGGTGTAGTAGCCTTCAGTGTCTACAGAGTAGTGGGAGACGGTGTCAGCTTTCTCCGACAGCGGTTTGTCAGAGTAGCTGCTCTCACAGGTGGCCATGCTGGTGAAGCTGGGGCAGTCCAGACTGCTCTCAGCCTCTCTGCTCGGCTCGGGGCTGAAGTCCTGTGAGTGCTCAGGGTCCGGGAGGGGGTAGCTCCACTCTCCCTCGATGGGAGTGCTGACCCCTACTTCCTCTAATATGTCCATAGCTGTGGAGGAGAAGGAGCCTGCCCGCTGGCTCCTGAGGCCCTGGTAGTGGTCCAGCATGAAGCCAGTCTGGTCATCGTTGGTGTGAGTGGCAGCGTTTAAGGAGAGCTCCGAGTCACAGTGTGAGGAGCCCGTCAGTGGGGGAGAGGCTGCTGGGGGGATTGTTTCTGAGGTCTGCGAGGGGCAGGTGGAGCTGCTCCCGCTCCAGTTCCCACTTGAGGACTGGTGGTCGTCCTTATGGTCCATCTGGCCTCCCAGGACCCCTGCGGCTGACACGGAGTGGACGGGGCTACTGAAGGTGTCTGAACTAGATGAGATCTCACAGCTACCCATGTCGGCCTTCCTGGGCAGCTGGGATCTGGTCCTCTTCATCCAGCTGCGCTCCGGACTCTCTAAGAGCTGCTTGTACTTCAGGCCCAGCTGGTGTTCTGACATGGCCTGGTCATCCGTGCTCTCTTCTTCATCCTTCAGAATCAACTCCCCAGGTACAGACAGGAAGTCCTCAGTGTCAAAGGGGCAAGGCTCCTCCTCATCGTCACTGTCATTATGCCCGTTATCTATCATCCGGCTCCCATCTCGGGGGAGACTCCGGGAGCGCAGGCGAGCGCCCACAGAGGCGGTAAACATGGCTAAAGCGCTGTCCGGCAGGGAGGAGATGTTGCCTGCTGAGTGGGAAAGGGAAAGGGAGACTCCCTGGGCTCTCTGGGCCCTGATCCGCCTCCGAGACGGTGCTCCTGAGATCAAAATGTCTTCTGTCTGGCAACCTGAGTCTCTGGTGCTGAGATGGCTGGCCAGCTCCTCATTGGAGGGAGTGATATCGAGACTGGCATGAACAATCACCGTCCGCTCTCTGGAACCAGGAGAGTCATCAGAGTCTGGGAGAAGAAAGGAACACAAGGATCATTTACAGACGTTACACACTCAGACATTATAGATTAAACCTCTTTTATGTCTGTATTTTGGTGTCTTTGTCACAATAATACAAACATATAAAATATTTTTTTTTGTGGTTTAAGGTGTTGACCACAAATCACAACCATTGGAAACTTTATCTGCATGTCATTCTGCATCTCTCTCTGTCCTCATTTCCTGTCATCTCTTTACTGTCCTCAGGCTAATAAAAGCATGAAAAGGCCCCAAAATATCTTAAAACATCTAACACTGAAAGTATGCCTCCCATCACTAGTTGATGATTGCCATATTATAAAACTGATCCGTCAGATTTTCTTTTGTAGTATACTGATAAGGTTTTAATGTCACATAATGCACTTTGTATGACTTTTAGCACCATTTTCTCTACAATAACAAAAATATAGACTTTTAACTCTAAACCTTTACTATTTAAGTGACAGAATGTGTCAACATCTCAGCAAATAACATCACCCTTATTTTACTTTAACAGTAGTGGATTTAATAACATTTTGAATATCACTTGGGTTTGTGGCTGACAGGGAGAGTCTGATTAGCATAAGTCACAATAAGCTACATACCTAAATCTTGCTGCACCTGTCTGGGAACGCCGGCGACAGTCCTCCGTCTCCTCAGCTTCCTCCTCCTCTGAAGCACAGACTGCGAGTGGACCAGCGAGCAGCGCACACTAGCATCTCTGTCAAAGCCAACCCCTGCAACGGAGATGGGACATCTGAGGAATCTTTGTTAAGCGGGCAACTGCAGCGACTCTCACGTTGTCTCATGAAAAAAAAAAATCTGTACCACTGGGCTGAGCTAAATGAGAAATTCTACAGAAATAGCAGAGAGGAGTAGAGGGCAAGTTATCTAACGGAGCTTAAAGCCACAGTAAGACAAACGGGTGCCTGGAGTTAGAATGTGGAGTTACCCAAAACATGCACAAAAAGAAAGTTATGAAGACAACATGTTGATGGGATTAGTAACCAAAGGAAAAATCCTGCGTTCTGCTTTACTTTTGTTGTGTAGCCTGCTTGTTTTCCTGCCTCTCCCTCAGCGTACGTTATGACTATCATGTGATAGCAGGTCAGGCCTTTCAGCACCATAGCAATCGCTGGACTTTGCTTATAATGTGCATTTTTTCTTTTTTCCCCAACTGTCTGTGACTTAGCCAGTGTTGGCGTACAACTCTTCTTTTAGTCAATGTGAGCGAGAGAGTAAATAACGTCGCCAGCCTTTTCAACTATTTGGACAGAACTAATTAGCATTCATGTCACAGCATTGTGCCTTGCAATCACATGCACAAAGCGTTGAAGCATGACAAAGAAAGTTAACTGGGCACAAAGCATGACTTGCACTTTGAGCATGATTCTCTGTGGCAACATTAATGCCTTTTGATGAGGTTTTACAATCAGTTGCAAGATTTCAAATTTTCTTGCAAATATAAAAAAATGTTGTAATGCAGGGAAAGTATACTCAAAACAACAATGATATGGTGTTAATGAGGAGTGCCAAATCTCAGCAATGAGCAGAACAGTCGTGTGCATTGTGACCCATTTCGTCTGACTGGAGCTTAAAAAACAACAGTAAATGTTAAAAGAATAGTTAGACATGCTGAGAAATATGCTTCTTTGCCTTCTTGTTGAGAGCTAACTGAGAAGATTGATACCACTCTCATGTCAATGAGATAAATATTAAGCTATGGCCAGGTTATGGTTAGCTTAGGGTTAGGGCTTAGCATAGCACCTGAAAACAGAGATAAACAGCTAGCCTGGCTCTGTCAAATGTAAAAAAATACACCTACCAGCACCTTTAAAGTTAATTAATTAACACATTCCGTCTCGTTAGATTGAAATCTGTACAAAATAAAAAGACATTCCTCTACGTACCTGTTAAATAGTGAGTTTTAATGTTGCTGGTATGCATAGGGCTGGGCGAGATGGTTAAAATAACTATCAAACTTTTATAGGTATATTTTGACATTTTGGGAAACATGCTAACTATTTAGCTAGAGCCAGGGTTTAGCACAGAGATTGGAAGCAGGGGGAAACGGATAGACGGGCTATATCAAATTCACTTA
>JAVQJD010073799.1:0-18967 GCA_036023655.1 Nannoperca australis | reverse complement strand
CATTGTACATAATCTCTACCAAACACCCCACCTCTCACACACACACACACACACACACACACACACACACACACACACACACACACAAATGCCATTTGCTCATAGTTTTGTTGGCCTAGTTCTAGCCAAGGGGTAATTTAAACACAGTCTGTCAAAGACACCTCTCTCTCTCTCTCTCTCTCTCTCTCTCTCTCTGACTCATCAAGCACACCTGCTGTGTGGGTCACGGGCAGAACTAAAGCTTGGCTATAAAAGTGATGATGCAACACAACTCTGCCTCTTGTTTTTCAGCAACGTCCACAGAGCCTCTGTTTCCATTGCACTTGCAATGTCCCGAGGCAGGACAGGTATGAGCGTTAGCTGCTGAATATTGGAGAAGCTGTGTGCACACATGACGCAACCCTAATGCACAAACAAACAGCAGCAACATCAGCAATAATGACCACATAGTGCATATGAGTCATTAGTTTGGTGTGGCATAAAATTTGATTTACATAATATATTCCAATATTTCATCATACCAATACAACTGACACAACTTTACTGTACTTACAGTGCTTTGTTATAACTCTAGTTCTATCCATAATTCCTATATTTAAGCTGTGCCATTTCAAAATGACATACAGAAAGAAGTCCTAAAAAGTAACCACCTCTCAGTTTGGGACATTAGAAGCCAATATAAAAGAAAGCAACAGCAACTGACGTGCAGTTGTAATCTCAGTCCAGGATTGAAAGCTTGTAAATGTTATGTCATCAGTAGCAAAAATAAAATTCTGCAATTATGGTTGTGTCCAACTTTAGTTTAATATGGTTGCAGTGATTTCCCATGCAGGATGTAGTACAGGAGGTGTAATGGAAGAGGGGAAGGAAGTTGAGCTGTATTTTACACTGAAATCTGAGAAATTATAAATCACTATTAGCTGCACAGATATGAGTATATTTCTGTAACAGTCCAGAACTGCATATATAGCACTGCCTCTCTGTGGGTAGAGGAGTAAAAATAACACCAGCATCACACTGGCATCACACTATCATCGTACTGTCAGATCTGTTTATTCTATGCAAGGCCAGTGCATCTTCTGAGATGTTTTTCACCAGAAACTCTCTGGGTATCACTGTTTTCATATTTATCTCTCAATTCTATACATGTCACCACTTCTGTTTAATGTATCATTAATTCTAGGGCAAGTTAAAACATAAAGCCTGTTGTTATTCAGCTGCATCACTATGATAACAGTAACAATAGTAGTGTGTAAGTAGTAATCATAAGTAATAATATCAGTGGGTTACATTGCAAATACCACACAATTGTCTTGCTGTGATTGTATTCAACTACTGAATGAATATTGGGAGAGAATCGCTAGCTGTCTGGCACAGCAATAAGCTAATAAATAATATCTCTTTCCCTCCCTATCAAGTCTGATTCTGTCTGGCCCATTTGTCTTCTCTTGCCCCAAATTTCTATTTATCTCCACCTCTCTTTAAACCTTGGCTGAACATCCAACCACACTGTATCGCTCTGACTATTCCCCCAAGTCGGAAAGAGATATAGGCAACAAGAGAAAAAAAAGAAATAGGAGCGAGAGAGATTGTTTACACAGGATGAGTCATCTACCCATGGTCATGTACAGACAGAACATACTGTAGCCTCTCAGCACTTCAACACACTCTGCTGTAACATAATGGTTCACTGTAGCAATATATTGTCAGAATGGCTTTCCACATATCAGTTTGACCTTGGTCTTTGGAGGTAAAAAGGCATTTCTGAAATACAGTGTATGTAAGCATTCAAATATGAGCACATATATGAGCTTCTAATATCTTAACACTTTAAGAACAACTTTTTTTAGTAAAAAACATTTCAATGTATGTTTCAGCTGTTTGAAAACCAGACTTTGTGGTAGTCTCTTGTCCTTTTCTTCTTCAAGTACGCACCTGTTTGACCTCAGCCTGTAGATGCCTTAACTGAACACACTGCTCCAGATGTCTCCTGTGCTGCTCTGCCGCCAGGTCCAACTCCTGCTGCTTCTCGTGTAGAAACTCCAGCAGGTCCTGGACCCGCGTGGCCATGTCCACATCTCTGTCGCATAACAGCTCCACACCTGAACATGACAAATACATACATTTTATTATTATTAGTCTATTTTTTATAATATCTGTTTATTTCCCTTTTTTGCCCTATTATTTACTCAATGATCACTTACTGTTACTCACAAGGGAAATAGGTATTTAATCTATTTAACACTTCTGCACACATCTCTTCCATATGCTGAATCCACATACTAGACAGAGGTATAGAACATGTATTCCATTCCTGTGTTGTCCTGTGTTCCTGTGATACCTTCTGCATTTATAGAATAGCAACAGGTGGATAGATACATATTTCACAATCTAAAGATTATTCATGGATGGCATAGACCGCATACATAACATAAAGCCATGCAGATGGTGAAATGCTGATCTTGTGGAAGCTGACATAATTATGCCTGAAAGCCATTTTTGCACAAACCATTTATAAAAAATCCAGCACTGGCATAATCTGTGCTCACATTTTAGCCCGGCATTCCATAACAGCATTGTGTGCCACCAGTGATGCTAGCTGCAACGCTGGCCCTAGTAAATAATTATTGCCCTTAAGAAAACTTCTAAGGTAGCTCTCGCATATCTACACTCATTACGGTAGCCATGTAGTAAGCTGTAGCAGTGTACCTGAATGACTGCAGAGACAGATTTTTGCATAACGTCAGCTAGATTTGTACTGGGACAATCTTTACGGAGGTGTGGTCATCTAAAAAATGTATTTCTGTGTTTGTGTGTGTGTGTGTGTCCTAGAGTGGTTCAACACAACAGTGAACATGTATTCTCTTTCTTTTCATTCACCTTTTGTAATTAATTACTCACTCATTCACTCCCAACATATTCAGCATCCAACTTTTCCTACATGTTTCTGTTTTAAAATGAATGTGTAGATTCATCTTGTGTGTCTACATATGTCTGTGGTGCATTTAGTGCTTGAGAAAATACTTTAGAAAGTGTGTTTCTATTGCTTCACTCACCAGACGCCTGGACCTCTGTGACGTACTGCAGCAGCTCTTGTCCCTGGTGGATGACGTCAAAGGTGAGGTTGTTCATAGTAAGCGCCTTGTCTGCATGGTGCTGTAGCCTCTGCTCAGCCAGCGTCAGGTCCTCTGTGTCAAAGTCACTCATCTGCTGGGACAGTTCCTCGTTCCATGACTCCAGGTCTGAGATGATCTGAGAGGACGGAAGAGGATGGAGACAGAGAGAATGGGAGAAAAAAATGACTTTTGAATCAT
Source organism: Nannoperca australis (assembly GCA_036023655.1). NCBI lineage: Eukaryota > Metazoa > Chordata > Actinopteri > Centrarchiformes > Percichthyidae > Nannoperca > Nannoperca australis. The sequence goes on along the minus strand of JAVQJD010073799.1, from coordinate 15,653 downwards.
TCATAAAAAGAAGAGCGAGAGATGGTGAGCACAACTGCAAAAACACATTTCTAGTTCAAATTTTGCTCGCATTTTTGACTTCATCTGTCAGTCAAAATGAAATATGGAGGGGGAGAACGATTGTATGAAATTATATGTTCCCTGACTAATTCTGAACACAGGATTCAAAAGTTTAATGGTGTAAATATTACACTGCTAAGACAACAAGATGCTGTCTTACAGCAATTGTTTTCACCAGTACAAACATTCAAAGGACTGTAAAGCACAGTGAAAAAGCACAGCCATTTCATAAGACATAGGCATGTCATCTTATGTTTAAGAGATTTTTTGAATATCAAGTTAGACAGTTTAATCACTCTTACCCAACATGCTAAGTCGACTACCATAATAACAGATAACATATTACACTGGTGATGCACGGCTGGTAAAGCAGATGTACTGAGATGTCAGCGCTTGTCCCTGACTGCCCACACAGACTGAATCATGATACCAGGGGCACCTTGATCCTGGCACCATCCAGCTCTGTCTGTCAATGTTAGTTTTTTTTTAACAAACTCTGTAGGCCTAGTCTACGCTTCATTTAAGAATTGACCCACCTTTTGCTCTGGGACATATGGAGGTATCGTAAATTGTCAAACAGTGGCCGAAGCTTTATTTACTGTAACTCAAGAAACAGACTGTTTAATTATAATTCTCTTATCTTTTATTATAATTAACCTTTACATAATCCCTGTTTCCTGATTTACTTTGTTAGTCGTCTCCTTTTCCCGAAAGGCACATAGTAACATCTACAGGAAGAGGTAAGTTCTATTAAAGGCAAAATCTACACAGTAGATAAAGTTACCTTAAGTAGATTCAATCAGAGTTCATTTGTGAGTATTCCTGGTAAAAAGTAAAACTGCCAAGAGCAGCAAATTGTATGGCATGACAATGTTGTACTGTAAATAATGGTATGCAAAAGATGATTAAACTCAATTTATCGTGTGAATCTATAACAGAATAGGTAATCTTTTTCCCCTTTTTCTAAGGCGTTACTTAGGACTGGACTCTTTGTGCACCACTGGCTTATATTTGGGACCTGTTATGGTTTGTAATCATTTGACTTGCACCTTGTGATTGACATTTACAGTACTGTGGCCATAACATGATTCATGAAAGACAAAAGTGATACAATTTCAACATTCACGCTCTCAGCTACTTTAGTGACATTATCTGTCCTACATGCAGCTGTTTTGTAACCCTGTAAAGTAATGTAAAGAATGTCAGTTTGAAACGTGAGTTACCATGCCCTGAGAATTACATATAAGTAAAGTAAAATTCAATCTGTGTGCATAAATGAAAGTGAAAAGGAGATGCTTTTCACAGCTGTCCTATTCACTTTAGAGACTACCTCATGCTTTAGAAGATCTCCAAAAATTTGAAAATTAAGTGAATGGAATGGAAAGTCCAGTGGGTTTCATTGTGGGACAGAAAGAGAAAGTCAGAGAGAAAGGGACAGGGGAGCATTGATGTTTGCATGTCTTGTGTGACTGAGATGAGATAGAAAAGCAATGGGGAAGTAAGATACCTTAAGTAAAACTGAAAATATGTATGAGAATTAATCTTCCAGGTCATGGTATTTTTTCCCCTCCATCTCTCGGTACTTCCCCAGGCCACAACTGATACAATCCTGTTGATTGTATGTTACACCAAACTACAGATAGAGGTTTGATTCAAATTGCAGAAAAAGTATATATTGCTTAAACTTGGCAAAGGATGGTAAAGCAATTTAGCATTAACAATTCACTGTAGGCTGAGTGTATCATTATGCTATTTGTCATATGAAATATGGGAACGCCGGGGGAAAGCTGCCAAGTGCTTCTGAGAGTTTGGACAGACTAAATGAAAACAGAAAATTTTGTTTTAAGTGTACAGCAAAATCTGTACTCAGTAAATACAGTTCTACAATTAGGAGCAGCGAGAGACATAAATTGTTTAAAACAAAACAGAATCTCAGTAAATCTCTGTCTCTTATAATTCTTTTCTTCCACTAGGCTTCATTGAGCAGGATGAACTGTGTTTCTCTAACTCTCATGATAAGGACAATGAAATCTAAACCACAGTGAACAACAGCTATCAGTATTTATTCACAGGTTTACCTCCAAACACCAGCAGCCAGTTACTAAGCTGCAGTAAGTTTAACCCTGAACATACCCTTTAACATAGTTCTTTTTTTAGCATCCTGTTGTTGGTGCTGGAGCAAAGAGAAAGTCACAATGTGTGCAGAGGCCTTCACTCTTACCTCAAAGATAAAATGAATAAAACCACAAATACTAAAAAGAACAAGAGGTCATTTAAGTATTTCTATAATTTAAAACTTAGTCATGCAATGTAATATATCATGTCCACATATTTATCTGCAAACTCTTTCTGTAAAGCAGATGTCAGAATACATTATGATAAATGTTAACGCAAAGTCTAAACATCAGCAAGATACAAGCAAGTCCAATAACTCAGGATCATACATTCCTCAAATTTCTCAGTGAAAGAGTGTTTTACTGCTCAGTCTGTCCTATTCATTCTAGCAGAACACTCTTGCTCAAAAACAGCTGCTTTCCACATAGTCAACTAGCAGACGAGGGAGGTCGCAGGCAGACCATGTGCTGTCTCCTCCAACCTGGATTCAGAGAAGCCTCAGACCATGGAGACATCCTCTAAATGGTCAAAGTCATGGTAAAGCAACTTTTTATAGTCTTGGACATTACAAATCTATTGAAGTTGTTTTCTGTATTATTCAAAACCATAAAGCGAACACAAAACATAACAGTCTATTTCATAACTGCAAGGTTCTTGTGCACCTCTCCATTCAATATGTTTATACGAGCAGAATAGTGCTTGCCTTATAACAGTAGACAAGGTGCTCCGGGAATTTGGATTCACACAAACTCCCCTTCTATAAAATCGACTCTGAAAAAAGAGGAGACTTTCTTGGCTAGCACACGGAGTAATCTTATCAAGCCTTTTAAAAGCAGAATAATATAACCCCCCTTCTAACCAGTATGATCATTTTACAAATCTGGCAACAAAGTAGAAACTTACCAAGCACTCATTTGAACGCTGCTCTCCTCTCCTTTTACAGTTCAGTAAAATGCCCTCTGAGTGCAAAAAGATCATCTCCCTCAGCTACCAACACTGTGAAAACTAATGGAGGAGATAAGTCTCCTCTTTGACCACGTCGTTTTATTTGGTCTGCAGTGATACAGGGCTTATTGACACAGAAGAAAAAACTACAAGACAACTGTATGTCTCACCTCAATCCATGCCCTCACCTCAAGCACACACCCCCATTCAAGGCAGAAGGGAGTGGCACAGTGCATTTGTGCATGTGTGTATGTGTGTGTCTGTGTGTGTGTGTGTGTGTGTGTGTATATGAGGGCTGGGAGTGGCGGGAAACAAATGCCTCCTCCGCCCATCTTCATGCTCGAGCACTGTGTCATATTAATCCTCTGTCTATTTGAGTGAGTGTCTGTATGTGTGTGTGTGGGCGAGGGCGTACTTCAGTGTTCAACAGGAGAGATTAGCAGATTCACCACCATTCCCTGACTTGACACGCAGGACTAATGTGAGACTTATCTGTTCTTTTGGACTTAACAATACAGACACTAAAGACTTCTATTAGCACACAGCAGAGGAGAAAGAATTCCTGCGCAGACATGTAATAAAACACAACACTTCCAGCCCATGCACAATGTGTAGTTTATGCATGTGATAGTGTTTTTTCTCAAATATACTATGGTGTTCAAGAATCCACAATTTTCTAAAATTTTCTGTTGGGTATTACGATGCGTCTCGAAAGTCCAGCTGATAGTAACAGGTAATGTATAGCAGATGTTCTGGGTATTCATAGAAACACAGTAATAATCACATAATCATCTGATTATTTATACAAACAAAAGGTGCTTGGTCTACATTGACATTGACTGACGTAAAATCAGGTTTGACAGACAAGCAATTATTTGTCTACAGCCATACTAAAGGCTCTGTGAGACTGTGCTTGGGCAGCAAAACCACAACGCTGCTTTTTGATGAATGCCAACACATCTTAGTTTAGTGTATTAGCATGGTAACATTTCCTAACTAGCGCTATACACAAACTACAGCTGAGGGTGATAAGAATGTCATTTGTTTTGCAGGTATAAATCATTGGACAAATCAAATGTTTTACCTGATACCAAAGTCACCAGTGATTACAATTCAGCGTGAGGGAGACATGGATGTCTGTCCCAAATTTAATGGCAATCCATCCAATAGTTGTTGGGTGGATTTCACTCAAAACCACAAATGGGAACCTCGTGGTGGCGCTAGAGGGGAAAGTCAATGGATCGTCAAAGTCATTAGAATTCATCATCCGCTAACCAGGAATCTTGCAACATGTTGTGCCATCTAGCAGATATTGAGATATTTCGAAGGCTATGTTAAAACCATGACATGCTCATACCACTACAGAAAAAGTCAGAAGATCGTCAAAGTCACTAAGATTCATCCTCTGGGCACCATGGATACACAAGCACTGGCATCCCTAAAGCCATGTCGCTAGCATGGCTAAAGTAATGCGATTATTATTGAAAACCGTCTCCATACACAGACACTTCTATTCATCATATCAGTCACAATTTCTTTCCACAGACCTACTTTTTACTTAGAGTAATATAAATCTGTATCTCTGCTCTAAGCTTTTTCTTCTAAAGGAACTGAGTGTAACATCTGTCAACATAGTATGGCTCAACAAATCTGATTGGACAGCCATGATAGACATCACCAGAAACACTAAATAATATGTTTAAAGAGCAGTTATCATATCTGAGCACCAGCAGAGAATACTATCCACTCTCACAGTGGGACATCAAGGAATTAGTAGATACAATGTAGCATGTTGCCGGCTGGGGAGGGGGAAACAAATTTGGGTCCGTGGATGAGATGCGTCAAGTGGAACAAAATACTTTTTCAATGTAGCACATGTGGGAGTATCGCTGTGAATTTAACCAAGCTTTAAACCAGCAGGAATCCTCGCTACAGGACTAAATCTCCGTTTTACGGTGCAACGGTCCATTGGCTGAGAGTCATTTGAGTTTTCCAGTGTGTCCCTTGCCACAAGCCACTGATCTTTTTGTATTTAAGAACAAAAACTACTGCGCCACTAAGACAAAAAACTAAAACAAATGGTTCAATATGGTACAGTTAGAGTTGTCAATCCCTTTTTCTCAACTAATCACATTCTCGGCTATTTTATTTTCACTTCCACTCTTTCGCCAGTAAAGGATAAACACCTTTGCCCACTGTTTTATACCAAATTTTCTCCCTTTCATCCACCACCTTCTTCCTGTCTAAAAATTCTGGTTGAGTCAGATATTGTTTATGCTCATTTTCCTCTTCATCCAAACCTCATCTTTTACTCTTTCTGTCTTTCTCATTCTCACTTTTGTCTGAACATTATAGGATAAAGCAAAATTTAATATGCATCATACACCAAGCCTCCGTCTCCCGCCTACTCACGTCAATGGCATCCCTCTCAAAGATGCGGAGCTGGAGGAAGAGCTCCAGTTTGATCTTCCTTTCCTGGAACAGCTCCTCCATCTGGCCCTGGGCCTCGTCCAGCTGCTGCAGCACGCTCTCAATGTGGGCCATGGAGCTGTTGTGGGGAGTCTTGTTGCTTGAGATGGCCGAGTCTCTGTGTAAAGAGGTCAAATACAGGGCAGTTAAATGTACAGTGTTGTTGTGGTCAGGGCTTTAAGTTCCAGTGGAGAAATCTCGGAGGAAGTTAAAACTTTTTTTCATATAATTTACCCTCTCCTTTGCTCAGTTTACTTGGTACTTACTGTTAAAGAAAGAAAAAGCCTTCTATCTTTCTCCCTAGCTTTAGTATTTATTTTCCTTTCACTTCACTACCACATGATTTTTCCAATGATAACAGAAAATTGTCAAATCACTACAGCCTGTTAATACAGGAATTCATTATTGTTGTAAACTCTTTAAAGTTAAGAGCGTGTGTTCGAATGTGTTAATGTACTGCATGAGTGTGGCTTATTGTAGTGTATCATATATTACAATATGCAGGCATTAATTAATAACTGTTAGTTACCTGAGCTGTTGTATGAGGTCCTCTCCCTCCTTGATGACGTTCACAGTAGCCTGCAGGGTGGTCTGCTGCTGCTGGCCAAAACGCTTGATCAGGTCCTGCACTGCTTCCACCGACTCTGCATACACATCATCCAGCAGCTCCTTCTGAAGCTCCTCCAACCACGTCCACAGCTAACATTGATTGACAGGAAAGGCAAGCCAGTTAAAATGCAGCATCATGCAGTGTATGCATAAAAGCAGAGGGGAAAGAAGCAGGAAGCAACAAAACAGCCCTGTGGTGAACAGAATACACATACTGAAGTGGGTGGGGCAGAAACACAGAGCGCTGCAAGTTAAACACAGATGTAAGTATTGATAGACTAGCTTCCAAATGGACAGACAGAAGATGGGAGACAGAAATCAAATCCAAGCAGTGCTGCTCAAAGCTGGTGTTTTGTGAATGGTCATCTTTGTAACAGATTAGCCATCTGGGTGAATTGGCTCAGCGTACTAAAACCCTGGCACAGCATTCAGGCTGCAGAAGAGAAACCCGGGCACCCACGGTTTGTCTAACACCCACACTGCCTACTCAAAAACACGTCTACTTTTGGTATTGTAACCAGCACCCTTTTGGTAACATACAGTATGTTACATTATACCTGACATCTATTTAGACGTTGACAACAAAATACGCAAATGGCTGAGAGAGATGACTGAGTGATTAGTTTTGTATTACAGCCTGGCGTGAGTGTTTATTTTAGATTAGGCAAGATTAGATTAGCTTTGATTTTCAGTGAAAGAAACAATCTGGGCTTTCGTCTGCTGCATGGTATACAATCAATACAGCATAGTCAAAATAGCAATAGACATTTCTAATACTGAGTCACAGCTCCTTTTGCCAAATAGGCATCCCGGTAGGTTGAGCACAGTGAACACAGGCCTTTTATATTGGAGTGACTTCATCTGTGTACTTCATGAGTATCAACACAGATGAATCCCCTCTCCTCCAAATGTAGTTCATGCTCTGTCTCCTTGGTAAATTGTTTGTTGCCTTCCAACATGCTGGACTGCATCCAAAGGCTTCTACAGAACTAGGAGAGGTGATGAGCAAGAGAGTTGGAATCATTCACTTGTGCACACATACACACACGCAGGAGGATGCGCATGCGCATGCACAAGCACACACACACACACACACACACACACACACACACACACACACGCACGCACACACACACACGCACACACACACAGACACAGGAAGGCACACACACAGTGACCTGCACCAGTGTGAGCTGACAGATGGGATGAAGGAGATTAGTCCATATGGACATTAAAGACTAGCTTCATTAATAACACCACGGCTCTGACTGTCTCTATGAGTCTATGTAAACAGGATGTAGTGTTAACACATGCAGAGCACAGTGCTATGACAGTGTAAAGAGGTTAATTTTGACAGTCAAAGATAGTGTAGTGTACGACTTTCATATTACCATAACACTGTGGGAGGAATTAAGGGAGTTGTGCTGTGATTAGCACCACATCCACACAGCACATACAGATCCCTGCCCTGTTCTGTGTAGTTTGCATGTTCTTTATTTATTTTCTAAGGAATAAGGTTAATAATAATGAGAAAATTAAAGGAAGGATTGTCATTATCACAGTGAAGGAAAAGGCAGATTGCCTTTAATGGTGTGAAGGAGAGGAAAGCACAGATGTTTGCACAGGCAGAACGTAATGACTGGCAGGAACATATTCAGGAGCATTACACACACACACACACACACACACACACACACACACACACACACACACAGACACACACACACACACACACACACACACTCACACACTATTGGTCAATAGAAAAGAAAAGCTTAATTATTTTAGCATGTAAGGCCTATCTGAGATAAACTGCAATAACAATTGAACACAGTTAAAATTGCTGAATTGAAATGATAAAAGCAAAAATAAATTTTGATCAATATGATAAATGTATTCAGTCATATGGACATGACTGTGACTCACTTAAAAATGTCTTTGTAAAAGTCCTAACATAGAAGATGGTGGCTATTTAAAGATCTTTGATAATAAAAATAACATATTTGGAGGATTTTACAGCCCTGGTGAAGGTATGCGCTTTGTGGCTGCTTTCTAGTTAATTGTGTCTTTATTTCACAGTGATAGCTGCTCTGATTGATTCCTACAATGGCCCTTACATTGCACTTGTCGTTGTTAGACATAGTCTGAAAAGGTATTCATTATAGAGGAATTCCACATCCTTCAGCCATAGTGGAGTGTGAGAAGCAACAGCAAAAAAAGACTAATGAGTTATTTGTTGATGGTTGAAAAAGAGAAGTACACACCTCTTTGACGTGTGTGTGGAAGGCAACCGACATGTCCAACAGGATCTTGCGCTGCTCAACACGTCGCACAAAGTCCTGGATGCGATCTTCTAGCTGGTGGGCAGCCTGGTAAATCTCCTCTGGGTCACACTCTCCGGTCTGTGCCAGCTGCTCTGCTGCCTCTAGCAACTTGTCAGCATTGGTGTAGGTGTTCTGAAATGTTAACATTAAGTATTTAAAATGAGAGCACAGTATCTCAGACAGTGGACTGTTGCAGCTTATTGTTTTTTAGTCTCTAAGAGCTTTATTGAAATCTTGAAAAAAGTTATTAAGCTATGGAAAAAGCATCTCTGTCCTCTGAAATATGACTTCACTTAACAGAATGTAACTTTCAATCATGCATGTTTTTTTCATAAAAATGCAATTTTGATGCCTAAAGAAAACTGTTAAAACTTTAGTTTGAAAACTTTTTTCAAATGCATTATTTTACAACATTTAAAACTCACCTGTGCAACCTCTTCAAAGTCTTCATGTCTTTTCTGCAGAGCCCTGGCTCTGTGCAAAGACTTTCCAACACCAGTGTGTTTACTGAGGAAGGCTTCGCCATGGTTTTCTATCCAGTCGAGCACCTTAAAACACACACAAAAAAAGTATACAGTATGTTTGTTATGTCCCGGACCTTGTGTTGACTGTTTTTGCTTGTTGTCTGGTCACTTCCTGTTTTACTTTGTAATCGGTGTTGGGTTGTGTGGTTATTTACAATACCTCCTTGCCAAGCCTTTTCTTGACAGTTTTTTGTTTGTTCTGTTTTTGATTTCTGGGTTTCTAGAGTTTTGCTGCCACGTCAGCCTTTTCTTTTGGAGTAGTGTTATTCTCTGGTTTTGTAAGTGTTAATCTAAGCCCACCTGATCCTTGGAATAAAGAGCCTTTTTTGTTAAAGTTATATCTGCATCTGAGTCCTTCCTCCACGGCCGGAACCCAGATTGTGACAGCTTGATACTGATTCCTCTGCTTCTCCTGTGGATGAGGTAAAACGCTCAAATCCATCAGTTCAGTCACTGCTCTTTAATTTTTTTTAAACTTAGTTTTAATGTTATGAATTTCATTATTTTGAATGTGTTCTCGCTGAGCCAAAAAGTGAACTTTTAATGACTGAGGACATTCTTACTGATACATGCAGTTGTTTCCCAACCCACTAATTCCCCCCAGCTTTTTTGTCTGCTGCCCTGTTATCCTGTTTCTTACTGCCTGTGTGTGCTACTCTTATGTTGTATTAACTCATGCTGCTGTCTGCTAGCTACCTGCCAATGCTTGTGTGCTTGACATCATGTATATAATGCTTCTTGTCACATCTAATGTAGCTGGGATTTTGTGTAAGTACTGGGTGTTTTGAAGTTTATTGGATGTGTTGCTGTCTTTGCAACGTGTGTCGTCCCTTTTCTTGCCCCTCAGGAGGCTTCGCCTTTATCCAGGCCTCCATTGTAAATAAGAATTAAAATAATTAAAAATCAAATGTCTTTAATCCAGGAAGAAGTAAACTGTGCCCTCCAGCACTGAACCAACTAAATGTGTAGAGACGATGGAGGTAAGTGATGCATTTTATCCCTAACAATTTAAACATTTTGAATCAAATTGATCCTCATCTTGTGGTCTATTCCCATCAGTTAGACTATTTTCCTGCGTACGAGGACATCAGAAGCACAGACGGAAGACACAGGGGAGCAGGAAGACATTGTGTGAAGTCCAGTGAGGTTAGTCTCCTACAGTCTTCTGCAAAAAAGCAGTACCACTTTAAAACATTGCTGTGGAGGAAGTGGATGCATTTACCTTCGACTCCAAAAGACTAGATTTCAGTAGCAGCACAAACAGTCAGCGACAGCATGTAGCAGAATGTTTAAAATGTGGTATTGACATGATTTAATTGAATCATGTCAAGGTGTCAAACACGATTTATTGTTTAGATCAGCTAATAGTCAGGTGATGTGTGATTTACAACGTGCGGTTTAAAGCTTTTTCCCCATTTAAAATTTTTATTACTGAAATGATACACAATAACTTGAAAAATCTCTGATCAGCTTCTGGGTTTGCACCTGTTCTGACTAACAAAGCCAATAAAGTCTGTTAAACAGACTGTGACCTGAAAGCATCACATTTTACTCCATGTACCATTTAGATTTTCACACCTTGAAACCAAACCGAAGCCCAGTGGTAGCACACTTGGTTAGATGTTGCATTTTCCAAGTATTCCTGTGGCTGATTAACCCTTGTGCTACCTACCGGGTCTTGTTGACCAATCCATTCTGTTGACTTGGACCGCAACTCCTCGACCCTCGGGTCTGCCCGACCCCAGCAACGGCAGCCAATTGTAGAGGATGATGTGTTGAATAAAGATTGACTTTCAATATAACTGTCAGTCTATCCTTACGTCCTATGTGATTGGACTACAGCATAACACCACCCCGCTCCCCGACTCAGCTGTCAAGACAAATGAAATTCAGATTTCTTCTTCTGCTTTGGCTTATTTCTCACTTTTAGTCTTTGAGGATGAAATGTGCCACAGTGTAGTCTATGATTTGGGACATCGCTGACATGAAGATGCACAGCCGGTTTTTACTGAGAATCTTAACTTATAATAGGAGCTGTAAATCTGAAACTCATTCGGTGTGTTCCTGTTTTTGCAGTCATTCATGGCAGCAGAGAAGGTTGAGGTTCACTGGCCTTTTCACTATAAATCCTTTGATAGCTTGTGCAAACACCTCAATTGTGAGCCTTTGTTTAACTAAAAGTTGTTCTGGAGAGTGTTGCTGTTGCAGTATATCAAAGATGTTGGTCACCAGTGTGAACTGTTGACACTTCCTGAACTTAATCTGGACCTCTTATGCTTAATTAATTAAATATCCAGGGTGAACAAGTTCAAATAGTTTCAATAATAACACGTGAAAATCAAGTAAATTTGACTGAACAATCAGAGATGGAGGGTAAAAATTCTGTTTTAGGGTCCTGATTCAGTATCTGATGTTTCACTGTCCTCGAGTGGGGAGTGCTTCCTCCACTGTCTGCGTTAAAGGGTCAGTTCAACCAAATTACAACAAGACATATATTCTCTTATCTCCAGTGGTATCTAGCCATTGTGGTGGGAATCTAAAAATAATAAGTCTCTGAATCACAAGTCTCTTGAGCATTTATTTAGCTTTCTGCAGAAAGGACCTGTTGTGCGCTCAAAGGGTGTCCAGTCAAGAAGGGTGAAAAGGAACCAGGTTACAGTCTGTATAGGGAGCAAGAATGGAGACTTTTTTTGGGCCTTGGATGGGAGACGGTCAGATAGGAATTCCATAACAGAATAAATTCACATGGGTGAGCCTCAAATTCATCAGTCAAATAGGCACTAGCTCATCTGTTAGCGAGGACAGCCAGAAGGACGATTTCATAGTAAGAATGATCAAGAGGCAGAATCAACTCAACATGATACAGAGTAAATTCCCATTCCACCATGCAGATAGTTTGTTTTATTTTGCTGCATGTGTTAATTTTATTTTTTTACCTCAGTTTAAATATAGGACATGTCTGCACACTGTTTATCCAACAGAACCACCTAAACAAGCCAGTCGTTAAAACTATATCATTACATATCACCACCGTGTGTCTACATCAGATCCTACCAATCCACCAGTTTGTGTTTTACATGTTCGTGTGAACACAGACGTGAGTTTCTCACATCTCAGTGCACTCTGCGGTCAGGTTGCTGCATTTCTCTGCAAAATGCAGCAACCTGACTGCAGAGTGAACGGAGAAGAAACAAACCAAGTTAAAAATACTTGACATTTTCCACCCCCTCGTATACTTAATGTCCAGTTAGTGTCCCATTCAGTAAAACTGCCTCATGGTTTACAGGTGCAATGCATTGTTGTTGCCTCAATGGACATGCAGACTGACATTATGCCTCAGTGCACATAGAGATTCACTGTAGAGGGTATGTGTAAATATCTTATCAAGTGAAATGACTGGTGTCAGATGTGCTCTGTTACAGGGGTTAGTGTCAGAATGACTGAGTCAGAGAGCTGCAAGCTGTAATAGTAAACATACTTTCTTCTCAATACTTGGAATAAAGACTGCTCAGCTTTTGACTGCTTGCTTCCCATACTGCTGCAGCACATCTCTTTGAACTCGTACTGGTAGAAAGGCAAGTTTCCCTGTCTTAACATGAACTAGAAGGATCAAGTGATGCATCAGATTAACTTTCACACATTGATTAGTGTGAACTGTGCTCAAACTTAAAACGGATTACAAATGTCTGTTCTTCTCTTCTGTCTTTCAATGGTTTTATCTTGTCAGTAGGATGTTTTCAGTGAAACAGAATTATACCAACAGGTCATAACACTAGTTTCTGATTCTCTCAAATAATTTGAAAAGTATTCCAACTTCACTTTGATGTGGGTGTTAACTGACATCATGAATTCTAAAGAGGAAGGAAATGGTCTGATATCCGTCTTAAGTAGAAGTTGGATATCAAACTGTTCAACTGATCACAGAGGAAAGGTGTCTTTCAAGACGTCTGTTATTTGTAAGTAGAATTCTTGATTGATGTGATACTGTTCACCTCTTGTGTACATCATTCTATCTATCTATTTCTTCATCAAAGCCATCAACGTGTCTGTTGGACCCTATCCCAACTAGGTTGCTTAAAGAAGTTTGAGAAGAAGAACCCACTTTATTACAGACATCCAACATCCAACACATGCAGATCACACATGCAGCTACGTCCCTCGCTGAATTTATCCTCTGCATTTAATCCATCCATGACATACTTCCTCCCGAGGACATAGTTGGCACTTCTTTGCTGGATATGATCAATGTGTCCTTATTAAAAGGCTATGTGCCACAGTCCTTTAAAGTAGCTGTAATTAAACCTCTTTTTAAAAAACCCACTCTTGATCCAGGGGTTTTATCAAATTATCGACCGATATCTAACCCTCCTTTTCTCTCCAAGATCCTGGAGAGGTAGGAGATGTGCAATCTGGCGTTGACCCTGGTAAACATTTATGCCTTTTTCTCTTGATAGGTCATGTTCCAGTACATGGCATGCACTGTCTCCCTCCGTTATTTTGCCCCAGCACTTGTTCCGACATGTTGGGCCACATGGTTTCAGCATCTCAGGTTATTGGTTCTACTGACCAGTTTCCTCCTCTGGATTATGGGGATGGGTGTCACTCTCCTGGTCTTCGCTAAACTCAGACAAATCCCCAAACTCAGCAGGCACAACTCCACACACATCCTCAGGATCAAATTCAGCTTCCAGGGATGCAAACAATTCATCCAAGTTCTGGTTGACTGGAGAATCTTTCATTGGAGTATTGTGTACTGCAACAAAAGAAAAAAAATAATATTATTATTATTATTATTATTTTATAACAAGTGGACCTACAGAGCAACATCTTCGCACTGATCAATATTATAATTACATTGCATTTTATAGGTAGGAGCTTATATCAATTAGGCCCATGGACAAACTAATGTGTTTGGCTGACACCTGGTTAAATAAATAAATTTACACACTTAATTAAGTGCATGTTTAATGCAAATTGGTTTCTGGCAAACAATATATGTTCTTTCATGAGAGCATTGTGAGGTAGATATACAACAACTACAAAATAAAAATAACTACAAATGTGTATGTTATTTTCTAACTGCTCCAAGAAAGTAATCTACCTTAAACTATACAATATACAGTATCTAATAACAGTTTATGTTGGGATGAACTTCATTGTTGAAAGGCGCAATTATCAATTTCCGACCATTAGATGGTGTTTAGAGACTGTGTAAACACATAAAGCGCACCCACAGCTAGGCTTCACAAGTTAGCCGAGCCCGGTATAATTGTTATAGTCATTGAACGTGGATTGTTACATAATCGGCAATGTCAGTAAACACATAGAGATGGTACTGAAATGGGCAACATATGGACAATACCATTTGGCTTCACAACGCCATGAATGATTGTAAAGAAAATGAAGATACTTATCGTGTTATTAGACGAAGAGAGAGATCACTCTCATTGCTATTTTATTGTTGTGGGATCACTTGAGGTTTTCTTACAAAATTTTTTCACCGCTGGCTGGATTAACTTTGTGATGTGAGCAACAAAACAGATGACATGTCATCGGCGATGATGTGGAGTTATGGAGGATAATGTTACAGCTGTCAGGCAGCAGGTAAGCTACCGCTAGCTAGCTAAACATCACCCATCAGTCAGCATACACAGCAAGGCTGACAGGTATTTTATAATGTGACTGTTAAGTGACATCGTTATTTACCATCTGAAACTGGATATTTTCTTTTCAAAGCCAGTTCCACCATTCTCTTTCCCTGGATAGTGCCATTTCAAAACGATTTGTTGTGTGTGTAGAGAATAATCAGCTTGAAGAACCCCAAAGCATTCGCGGGAGGTATGTTAGAGCGCGGATCGGCCAGTAGCATCCTAAGTTTGGTGGTTTTCTTGGTTTTGAGTTAGATTTTGTAGTTACTGCAATTTTCATACACATTTTTCACTAAAACAGCTAAATGAAGGTTAAGGCGAAAAGATGAGTATGGATTTAAAGGCCTCAACAGGGAGGTTATTCCAGAATAACGGGGCATTATAGGAGAAGGTCCTGTAGCCAGCTGACATCTTTTTATCTCCGGGGACAGACAGGAACCCTGTAGGGGGGTTAGGGTTAGTCCATGGTGGACAATAAGAATGCAAACCTATCGTTTTGGGGCACTTGCTGAAATGACTGGTGCTGTCAGTTCTCATGTTCCTCAGACCCCAGTATTTTGTGCCCAATTAAGGCATTGTATGCCCACATGAATGACGTCATATTTGCTTGTTTTATGATATATTGGTTGTATATTTACCATAGTTGTTTATGGCTGCATTAACATAAATCGATCGAAGTATGCTAATTGTCACATTTTAGCTTGTTTGGACACTTTGGGATCTCTACTGGAGTGGACTGACTACACTTAGACAGATGGATGGATAGATTTGTTTTTTCAATTTCATCTGAACTTTCTAGTCCAAGTATGGTCACAAGTCTACCCATTGCTGTGATCTACATCTATTCAATTCAATTCAATTCAATTTTATTTATATAGCGCCATATCATAACAAAGTTATCTCAGGGCACTCAATCACATGGAGCCGGTCGAGACCAACTTCCACACATACAAAGACCC
>JAVQJD010073798.1:0-23577 GCA_036023655.1 Nannoperca australis | reverse complement strand
TGTCTTGACTCTATTTTCTATTCATTTCACAACGTATGGTGGTGAATAAGTGTGACTTTTCATGGAAAACACAAAATTGTTTGGGTGACCCCAAACTTTTGAACGGTAGTGTATTTTTATTCTATTGTCCACAAACTCTCCTTCACCAGACTCAGACATGTCTAAGGAAATCTTCATGTAGACCTGAAAAATAGCGAAGTTACTCTACTAAAGCTGAAAATTTAACTGTAAGAAAACAGAACGACAACCACAAGGTTTTAACCACCATTCAGCAAAGGAACCATTATGTCCTGGCAACAGCAATGCAATTAATAATAAACATTAAAGTCTTGCTGATCAAATGAAATGACATCCTTACGGGAATGTGAATAATGTTAAATAAAGCGTACAGTAATGTATCTGGCAAAGTAAAACCTAACAGCCAGTTGGTGGTGCTATTGCAGCACGTGATGTAGGACTCTCACTCTCCCCCATTGTAAAATCCCATTATTACAGTTTGAAGAAAGCTCCGTAAACTAAAATGTAAAAAGTCCATGATTACAATGCTGTGCCATTCATTCTAAAACTGTTCATCTCCTATTTTAACACTCATCCTAATCCATATTTAATGAACTACTGTATTGCTTAAATACGATTTGTACCTTTTTCTTGTCCTCCAGTTTTTAACGCTTGCATTATTCTGATTCTGATCTGATTCTGATATAAACTGTTTCTTACTGATAAGAAGAAAGTATTTACGTCCCATCCATTACATACAGTATTGTAGAAACTGCATTCCACTTAGAAACTGTTCCGTATAGTAAGTTGATCGACCATTTATAAACTTGTGATAGGATTTATGATTTGACACTTTATGGAAGTCTCTTGAGCTCCATTAGCTCTCACTGTATTAATAACTCATACAGTACTTACAGTCCATATTCTATTAAAATTTAAAAGTGCTGATGGCAGACTGATCAAGCTTACAGTAATGGCTTTTATGAGCATTAAAATGCATCAAAGTCCTGCACTTTCCCTTTTGATGCTTTTCTTTATTAAATATATAGTATGATCACTTTGAAATGTCTCAGGCCTGCTACAATATTTTAACAATGCTTCAGCTCCTAATAACACATTTAAATGACATGCAAGGTATAATTCACCTTTTTCAGCCACATATTCTTCAGAAACTTTATTTTTTATGTATATATTCAGTTTTAATGTAATGTTTTAATTTTATGAAATTTTCAGCATGGATTTGTTTATAATAAATGTTAAGATTTTGTCTGTTTTGAATTTAGTTTTGGCACTTTTGACAAGGTGGCCGTTATAAAGGTATACATTTAGAAAATATACTGTTTGACTTTGTGAATAACTATGCACACCAATACATTTATGTAATGTTTTAAAAAATATTACTTACGGGAATATTTACATAACATGCTGCGAAAATGCAGTGCCCAAGAGACAAAATGATTCCCTCTAGTTTTTTTAAACAGAAATAATGTTGAGTCCACAGAATAGTGTGATCGTGTGCATTTACTGCATTGTGTAAAACACTCTTAACATTTTCTGCACATAAAGACAAACACAAAAAACATTTTAATTGTATTTGCTTTTATTTGGTTTTACAAGTAGAGGTAGGTAAGCTTAACTTCAGTGTTACATTTTCTCAGTATTCTTTCTCCCTTTAGTTTAGACAAAGTTTTGTAACACATTTCAAAAATACACATTAAAAAACTAATATAATCTCATAGCATCAGGCATGAACTGTTGAGGTTTACTCTGTTGAAGATACGTATCAATCCCCCCAGCAAAATTTGTTAATGTAGTGTAACAGTAGTACAAATTGAACAATCATTTACAATCCATTGTTTCTTACCCCCAAACATGTATCTTTAACAGTAAAAAATGTAAGAAGAAAAAAGATAAAAGCTATTAACTTTCCCAATTTGTATCAACTGCAAAGCAAGAGGCGATGCTTCAACCCTCAATATCATCCAGTGGTATGGGCAGCTCCCCAGTGGCGTGTTTTATATAATGCAAATGCAGCTTCGCCACTTCATCAAAGCCCATATCACATTCACAACACTCCCATTCCCAATACTTATGGTCTCTGTGCATATTTGTTTCTGGTGACTCACTCTCATCCAGCACCTCCTGTTCTGCCTGTGGCTGCACAGTTTCTGATTTCCACTCATTGGATGGATCAGATCCCAGCGAGCCAGGTGGTTTTGAATGCTTGAAGTAATGCACGGGCTCTCCACAATCTGATTCTTCTGAGTTTGCATGATCATCATGCTTGGCATCCTCCGTACATGGCTTTTCGGTTTCAGTTCTCTCCACAGGTTCTTTTTCTGGAAGCTCTTCCATGTATGTATCCATTTCCGGCTCCTCTTTAATCGCTTGCTTCTTTGCAATCATTGCAGAATTCTTCATCCCCAGAGGCATCCCGCTGGACCCAACATGACATAAAAGATGATTTTTTCGGTGTGAAAATAGATTTACATGATAGGGAAAGCTCTTCCCACAGTATGTGCACAGGTAAGATTTTGTTCCGGTGTGGGTTTTGTAGTGTTTTATGAGCTGTGTGGACTTGTGGAAGCTCTTGGGGCAAATATTGCACACATGTTGCCTCAAATTGTGATTTTGCAGGTGTTTATCTAGTGACCGTTGTACTTTAAAGCCTGTGGCACAACTTAAACACCAAAATGGTTTCCGTTTATGGAGATCAACGTGAAACATCCACGACTTCATAGTAAAGAACTTTTTGTTACACTGCTCACATTTGGGAGGTTTTGATTTAAATGATCCATGTGACCTGTGAACTCTCAGGTGACCAAGCAGTCTTGCACGCCTGATAAATGACAGTCCACATTCTGGACACTCATATCTATTCAAATTCTGACTTTTCGTTGTAGATTGCTGTTTTTCATGCATCTGTAGATGTTTTCTGAATGAAACCAGATATGTATAAACCTTCCCACAGACATCACAGTCATAAACCCCAGGTTTCTTCACTGAGTCTGTGGCAGCTCCGACACCTTGTATTAAGCCTGAGGGTTTTGTTTGCGATGAACTGCTCACGTCACACCCATCTGCATCACCATCTGTATCTTCATCTCCGTTTTCTCCATCGTCTCCTCTCCCAGAGTCCAGTTCTGATGCAGGATTCCTGTCGTCTCCCATCTGAGCTGCTTCCTCTTCCTCCTCCTCCTCCTCTTCCAGGGCATGCTGGTGCAGGTGAGTCTCAAAGACTTCCCAGTTTGTAAACTTCAGTCCACAATCCTTACATGTAAGGCAGCGCTGGTCCACTACAAAAGAGAAAGGACCAATTTAGATATTTTATAATTAGAAATATTGTCAGTTCATGTACTATATTGTCTTTAAGTTATTATGAGTATATAAAATAAACTAGCAGAAATCTTCTGATTGTATGAATTGACGTTTCTGAGGATGATGTTCCAACTGAAACTTTGCAATCTGGTAGAAAAAGCATGGTCATTGCTGGCGATGTTACCAATGTTTAATTGCGGCAGGTAAAACTTACAAGACTGAGTTGTGGCTCTTCTCTTCGTTCACAGATGCAGGGGGCAATTACAAGTCAAGCCTTAGCACTCGTGTTAAAATGATTTCAAACTCAGAGCATTGCACATCAAAAAACATTTCTTTTTAGCCTTGATAATCATGTCTGTAAAAGAAGTAGATTATCTGTAACCTATCTATGGTGCTACATTATAAGGTGGTACATTGTATCTTTAAATTAAGAATGAATTTAATTCAAGTAATCATAATTGTTTTTAAATGCATTAGTTAACTTCAATATTATGAAAGTTTAACTGTTCTAGTGGCACACTCCAAGCTCCATATCCATAACTGTAGTGATAAATGAACACAAACACTTCTCAATGAAGTCATTTAGAAGTATTAACTTTGGTCTAAAATGACTATGACTAATCAATAGTTATTTCTTATGTCAAACTTAATGGTTAAATGTAATGCTGTTGCAATCAACGTGCCCTGATGACACGGCCAGTACACATTAGTCAGAAGACGAGTGCCAATGAGGAAACAGGAATATTAACAAACGAGATTGATAATTCCACGAACATACTGATCAATTTAACTGAGATTGAATTAATCACACAACCCAATAATTCAGGCAAAACTTGATCCATTTATTTTTGACTTTTCAAGAGAACTTTTTCTTCATTGTTTCAGAAACAACAAGTTAAACAAGTAGTCAAAATGGTATACTAGTCATCTAGGGAAAACCAAATGAATAAATTAATATAACAATACAAATACTTTACCACTACATAAGTGAGTAAACTAACAACTATCCTACACGAACATAAGCGGTATCTTAGTTAAAGTAATGAATAGTCTTCCCAAAATATAGAAATATAACACTGAAAAGGAAAGAACATGGAAGTTTATACATCAATTAATGCTAAACGTATTGTACGTAACATACAATGACATAATTGTATGCTTTGTTTTATAGTAGTGACTGGCTGCAATGTTAAACATCTTGACTTTTTTTTTTTTTACCAGTTTATATAATCAGTACACTAATGAATTTAATATATATATTTATCTTCTCTGTAAAATATAGAAATAGGACCTATTTCAGCCAAACCTCAAGTATTTAAAAAAGACAACAGCAAAATTAGTAGATATTTGTTGTGCAGAATTATTTCATGTCCATGTGAATTTGCAATAAGTGGGCCATGAGGGAACTTTTAAATGCATTAAGCAAAAACACGTACATGCATAATTGTGTATAAATGTTATGGTATATCTAGATGTGAACTACCATACTTGCCAGTGATCCCCAAAGAGATTAACAAGGTTCAACCGACATTCAACACAGGTCTATACAAAACAGGGACAAATCAAAACTATACATTCGTGACATCTCAACCCAAGTTTATAAAAGGTAATTCTTTAACATCTGTACATATACTTATCCAGTGTGAAGGAAAGCCTGAGAATAGGAAAATGACCTAACCTTTAAAATAAAAAAGAATCACAAATATAGAAACAAATAGGGAAAGCATGTTTCTACCAAACGCATGTCTGACAAGGTAGTTTGTAGCTTAACACATTTACATAGTTCGGCAACCTCCAAAAGAAACAAAAACCCACAATCTACAGTGTCTTCACAGGTCGTTTAGTCTAATACACTCCATGGGCATGTTCAATATAGTGCTGGTGCAAATCAGTTTCTTGACAAAAAGTAGTTCCACATTCAAGGCAAGTAAGGCCATTGGTATCTCCTGACGAGACAGCAGCGGGGGCATCACTCTGCCTTTTGTTATCACCAATACATTCCTGGTGATGATCGATAAGGTCCTGTATTTCACTGAAGGTCCTGGGGCAAATAGAGCAATGATACGAGTCATTGTTACAGTGCTGACTTTCGTGTTTTTGTAATGCAGTTGGTGAAAGAAAGGCTTTGCCACAATGTTGGCACTTGTGGCTACTTTGTGACTGGCTGTCTGGGCTAAGTGTGGGTCGATTCAGTGTAGAGGCTGGAATGGACTTCCCCCTGGTATCGGCAGAGGGGATGTTGGCTTTTAGGGGCTTTGAGGTCATAGCAGCGCTGAGCCTATAGCGAACCTCATTCGGGAGACGACAGCGGACTTCATCGTGCCAGGCGAGGTGTTGCTGCAGCTGATTTTCAGTCCAAAAGCCGTGGCAGCACAGGGCGCAACAGTACGGTCGGCTTTTTGCCTTGGTCTTGTGGGTTGCTAATTGTTCTTCTGTTTGGAAAGCTTTCCCACACTTATCACACTTGAAGAGGCATTTGGCTGTATGCTCCGACAGATGGCTAAGAGGTGGGGAAACCTCAGCCGTGGTTTCAGGGGTTTGGATCTCCTGTTTGTACTCTTGCTTTACTTCCAAGCACACTTTCTTATGGTCGAGGAGGGCGCCTGCAGAACTGCACTGCCTCCCACAGTCAAGGCATGAGACAGATTTCACAGGTGGCGGGTCGGATCGGAATTTCTTCTTTCGTCTGCCAACGGGGCTATTTGTCACTGTAGCGCCGTCTACGGCGGACAAATCTTTCGTCTTTCTTACTTCACTGCTTGAAGCAATAGTCTCCTTTTTTCTAGTCAAAGGAACCTTATTTTTGCCTTTTCTCTTTGAGTGGGCCTGCCATTTGTGAGCACGCAGACCTCTTGCTTTAGCAAAGGTCATGGAGCACAGGGGACACTGGTGAGCTTTTGGCTTCAGTGGTGATGACATGGACTCACTTCCATTAAAGTTTATATCAACCTCTTCTGGGACCTGGTCAACTAAGGTGAGCCCATCTCCTTGATGATCTGCAGCTTCCGAAGTGTTACTGAGCTCATTTTCACAGTGGGCAGGTAAAGGTGAACCTTGCACAAATGTTTTGTTACATTTTAGCTCCGAATTCTCCAGTACGCTTTTGCTCTCCACACTTTTGTTTGAATCAGGCTCTGGCTCAGTTTTGGTTTGACACTGAGGATTAAACATCTGGTGGCGCTGGAGAACACAATGGTTAAAGAACTGTTTGCCACATTTGTGGCACTGAAAAGGTCCGCCCTCTGTCTTGTGGCCAACAGATTTCAAATCATCATCTTTTAGCAAGGACCGCGAAAACTTCTTTTCTTTGTGCCATCTTTTGTGGGAGCCGAGGGCTGAGTTGGACATGAATCGCCTCCCACATTCTGAGCAGTGAAACAGTCCTTTACTTGGCTCTTCCGGTTTAGGTTTCTTAAGCATTACAGACATGGGTAATTTTGCTTTTGCCACAGATTTGGGACTGTCAGCGTGAATTCTTTTATGAAAATTCAAGGCTCCAACCACTGAAAAGCTTCTGTCACACTGGTTGCATTTGTATTTCAAATCAGTTGTACTTGGGTTTTCTACGTTGCCAACACCTGTTTGAATTTCCATCTTTATCTCTCCGCTCTCCATTTCATCCTTTACTTCAGCGTTAACTGTTATTTGCTCGGAGCTTTCCTGTGACCTGACACCCACACTACGCTTGTGCAGTTTTAGTGTATCGTTGTCTTCGGAGCGTTCGGTCTTACCATCAACTGCTCGACTGTCTCTTTTAATGCAAAGCTTTTGATGAGCCCTCAAAGAGGTCTTGTTGTTGAAATGTGCGAGGCATGTTGCACATTGGAGATCCTCCAGCGTGACAGTAGATCTTGGTGATGATGCCGAGTGCCCAGTCTCATACCCATGGCTTTTCATGTGAAACTGAAGTGCTTTGGCCCGCGAAAACAGCTTCCCGCAGTCAGGACAGCTGTATGTGTTCTTTTTCAATTGCTCAACCTGATGCTGAAAAGACTTAATAGGCGGTGGGAGTAACTGGTCATTGTGCACAACCTGGTGTCTGAGGAGGCTGGAAAAAAGACGGAATGACCTGTTGCAGAGTTCACATGTGTGATTTCCATTTTCATGTTTTCGCATGTGCAACGCCATAATGCCCTTGTGACGGAACTTTCTACCACACACTGGACATGCAACCTTAACACTTGAGCGTTGGTGTCTGTTGACAGAGTGCAAAGATCCTGCGACACCTTTGCTTAGTCTCAAATCTGCACACCGAGTCTGACTTTGCTTGTGATGGGAGTAAGCTCCTAGAGACCAAAAACCCTTCCCACATTGTTCACAGTGATAAATCTTTGGGCCTAGAAGGGTTTTCTTTGGATTGTACTCTTTCTTGGGGACTGAAATGTTTTCTTTCTTTTGTGCGGAGCAGTTTTTCATATGGTTAAACAAGCTAGCTGCATATGAATAAGACATCATGCAATCTGGGCACTGGAATTGTTTTCTCTTGGGATGATGCAACTGATGAGAGACTAAGGCAGACAAACGTGAGAAGGATTTACCACACTCATTGCATGTCAAATTGTTCTTGTCTGATCCCTCTGCCTGGCAAAATAAATCATTGCTTGCGTTTTGATTCTTGTGTTGTGTGTGACTGCAGTTTACACTTGTGTCACAAGTGTAAACTGCCACCGACTGACCTTGAGTCTGTTGTCTTCTCTTATGAATGCCATGCCACATTCTGTGAACGCGCAGCGATGACGCACTAGAAAACCAACGATAACACTCTGGACAATCAAATCTCTCCTCTGTCGTTTTATTCTCGGTTTCCGTCGGAATCGGTGAGCACTGCACATCAGCTTGCTCAAAGTCAATTTGTACAATTTTCAAATCCATCTCTGGTTTTGAGACCACGCTACTGGGGGAAACTCCAGTGTCACCGTCATCTCTTACTTCCTGATCCGATTCACACAGCAGCTCGAGATCAGGATTCAGGTCTTGGACGGGCTCGTCCTCAGATTCACTTGCACTGATCACCTGTACATTAAAGTCCCCAGGTTCATAACTCTCCATGTCTTCATCAGTCTCGTTTACGTGACAGTCCTCTTCAGCCACACTGGTAGGAAGCACATTCTCCGATTCCACTTGTTCCTGTTCGGTCTCTTTTCTTTCGCTTTCCAAAGTATTCTGTTGAGGTAGCAGAGAGGTGCTTGTCTGGGCCTCCTTCTCGGTTTCTTTGAAAACATCTGTGTGATGAAGCTGGTGGGAGTGAAGCGCTGAAGCCCTGGAAAACTTTAGCCCACAATCTTTACATTCAAATGCCTTCTTCTGTAACTGACACACTTGATGAAGAAACGACTTTGCTGGGGTCTCCTCGCTGTGCGCCGTGCGCTGATGCCTGTAGTAGAACGTTAGAGTCATAAATACTTTTCCGCATTCCTCGCATGGGAACCTTTTCGCGGAATCATTCGAGTGATTAGCATGCCATCGCTGATGGTTGAAGAGGGCGATATGGCCATTGAAAGTCTTTTTGCACTCGCTACAGTAAAGCTCGTTGCAGCTTTTCTTTGGTTTTTCTTTCATTTCTTCTGGAGAGCACTGACTGTTGCGACTAAATCGTTGATGTGTTTTAAGGCGCATCAGAGCAGTAAAAGCTTTACCACATGAACACTTAAAAGGTTTTTCAGGAGTGTCATCTATGTGGTTTTCACTGGGCTTTGCTTCAACTATTGACTCCTCAGCGTGAAATGCATCTCCTGAAGTCCTGTTTCGGGACTTTACTAACTTTTCCTCATGACAGCGGCGGTGTGCATCAAGAGCTGAAGCGCGAGAATAATTCCGTCCACAAGACTCGCACTGAAATGCCTTCTTTTTCAAATGTTCTAGGTCATGAAAAACTGATTTGGATGCTTGTCTGTGTGAGCGCTGATGGTTGAGAAAGTGTCCGATCACACCATAACATTTCCCACACTCTGGACATTCATAGGTGTGCTGCTTTGTTATCCCAGAACTTCCGAGAATACCAGCCTCCTTTTGAGAGGTTAGGCCATGGTTCTTCTCCATGTGTGATTGAAATTCACTTGGTTCAACAAATGAGAGTGAACATAAAGTACAGAAAGGAGCGGTTTCACTCTTTTCTGCATCATGTAAACCATCCAACTGGTCATTTAAATACACGCTTTCTTGTGGGTGCTGAAGGCGATGCTCCAAGTAGGCTGTCTCTTCTCTGAAGGCTTCTCCACAATCCCGACAGCAGAAAACCCCAACCCCTAAAAATAGAAAGGGGAAAATAGGGAGTCAAAGCTACTCCTGTTTCCAGAAAAAGAAATAAAAATAAAACAAAATCACAAAAACACAGGTGCAAATGATGTCTTTATTTTAAAGCTGATTATAGTACAAATCACAGAAAGAAGTATTCCCCAAAGGAAATGATCAAAATTGCTTCTGGAAATATACATAATATACATATTGCAATAGCTTATGGAACAGCACCATATGCTTGTGAAAGAAAAACACTGATTTACTTCACTGCAAAACCTGATGCTACTTTCACAATCAAATCTACTGGCAGACACCAGCCTTGAAAGAGCCCAGAATTACTTCAAAGTTTAACGTCCATGTTCTTACAACAATAACTTGGATTAGTATATCCAAACTGACTCTATTTTAACCACTGAATCAGGGAATTATTAAAAGCACGTTTGTTGATCAAAGCTAAAGTTATACTGAACTGTAATGTGCGTTTTTGAAAGGTGAAACATCTGTTTAAATTGGCCATATGTATCCTCATTAAAACTGTTCTTATCAGCAGAATGGCATAGAGATGGCCAGCACACCTAGAACGCTTTAGTCCGGGATTACACCAGCAAGCAGAAGAGCAAACGACAACAATCAAGGTATTCTGACGCTGCCTTGAAGTGGCACACACCAGTCATGTTTTTGACACAGAAAGTTAAGTACACAATATTCTTGGAGTGCAAGCAGTTAAAGTAGTGAGAACATTACTGTGCGATGCCTGACAACAAAAAAAGATGCTACAAAACTCCTTCCTGTTGCTTTTTTTGTTTTTACATTGCCATGCCAAGGACAAACACAAGTAACTGCTTACAAAGAACATGCACATGCTTAAGTAACTATTATTTAGAATATCCTTATAGAGGATAGTCAATAGTCAAACACTGCCCATGTTTGTTTGAAACAATTTATACCATCCATTGCGGTTCAAAATGTGATCTAAAGGGAGCAGTAGTATTCTTCCGTTTCACTTCATACACAAGAAATGCCGTAAAATACATTGTGTTTTTCTGCCAGTTGGTGTCACAGATTAGATCAGGAGTACTGTTATTCTACGTAGCTGGAGCTAAACTAATAATTAAAGTGTACACAGATCTGATGATCGTTTGATTGTCGCTGTGTGGTTAATACTGACAAAGCAAATACAATGGGACAGTAAACAAAGTGT
Organism: Nannoperca australis; assembly: GCA_036023655.1. Lineage (NCBI taxonomy): Eukaryota > Metazoa > Chordata > Actinopteri > Centrarchiformes > Percichthyidae > Nannoperca > Nannoperca australis. The sequence continues at coordinate 12,824 of JAVQJD010073798.1, read as the reverse complement.
TAGTCAAAAGTGGAGGTGGCGTAGATTGAACATGTGGCCTCATACATACAAAGCCTCTACATACATACATACATACATACATACATACATACCCTCTTCCACTGGACTACATCCCGTGTAAATGTTACTAAATGTATAATAAGGCCCCAAGATGCAGTGCTTCTGGACAATGTGCTCTGCGTTTATCGGTGTAATAGAGAACAACACTGTGCTTAAACTCAGATATTAAACATCTACAAATAAAATAATACATTTTTCAATTTGCTAAATGGTGTGTGGTTCATAAGATTAATTGTAGGTCGGCTTTACATTTCTATGGTTTCTCAGCTTGGCCTGTAATATAATACATATTCTTCGATAGGACTACACTAATGGCATGTTCAACACCAATACGTGAGTATAACGCTGGTAATACATTTTGGTGTCTTGTTGAAATACAAACATGCATGATTAAATCCCGATATTTATACTGCCAACACCTCTTCGTCGATTTCCGCATGGTTGAGTAGCAGCTTTGTCTACGACTGTTTGCGGGGTTTGTTCAATAAACAGCATTGAAACATGAACATGGAATAGCGAAAAGGGCCAGGCGTGGATATGAACCTGGGCCAGTTGATTCAACTCTATGCTAATTGTTTAGCGTTGTGCATTTTCTGGAATAAATGCAGTTATTTCGCCACAAGTCTTTCGCTGGCATGTGCCAAAGTTTGTGTAGGAGGTCACTAATGTTAAGCCTGAACACAGGCTACTGGTGATGTATTGATAGTTACGTTAACGTTTAAGTGACGGCTACTGGTTACTTACTATCAGAGGTGTCCTTAGCCGATGGACCGACGTTGTTTTCAGATGCTCTGTCTCCATCGCGGGGTTTCTTTTCCGCTCCGTCCTCTTCGATCGCCGCCGCGGCAGCAGCTTCGTCCATCTTGGCGTGGCTGTTTGGTAGTGCTAGCGTACCCTGGCTAGTTCTCGTTAGATTAACAGCGCCACGGTTGTTTTTAAATGGTTTTCCTTAATCGCAGTCACTCAGCGCAGGGCCGGGGTGGGGAAAAAAAATAAACGATGTATATGTGTGACAATCTAGTCCGATACCACACAAAAAGGAAGCATTTTGTAATGTTTTTAGCAAAGCAAGTGATGATGAAGGGCACACGCTAGCTGCCTGGCACACGTTAGCTTCCTAGCACACACGCCTGCGCGGCGCTGTGTGGCTGTAGATCTGTCGGCGGAAGTGGATTCTTCTTCTGCTGTTTTGTTTCCTGCAACACAACGGTTGGTTGACCTGCAGCGAATCCACTAACCCAAGTCTGAACATTAAATATATAACTCTTACTCACAGTGTAAAACAGACTACGCAGCTTATAACGAACTCTATGCAAAGTTAACATCTGACTATTTAGTCATTTTCAGTTTTATCCTACTGACCCCACCAACACAGAAACACAAGTTTCCAAACATGTTAAACGTGGTTCCTTAGACAGTACTTCATGGGTTGTTATTAAAATCAAATACAGAAAGGAATTTCACATTGTGATTTAATCTGTTAATGGCACATTATGTTGAATGTTCTCGGTATAATTTAGTAGTTATCAAGTAACAATTTGAATGGGGGATTTAAGTCCCAATTTACTGGATTAATGAAAGTGACTTTAAAAGTGAGCATTTGTGTTCTTCCTCCACGCAGGCAGAATTTCACAGAGAACATTTTTAATCACAATTTGCCTTCATCGACTCTTGATGCCTAGGCTAATTGCTTTTTATACTTACATTTTTTTTCAAATCCCTGAATTAGGTTTACCTAACAAGTACAGTGCAACACAACATTATAATCAAAGGTAAGTTTTATTCAATCCAATATGTAGACATGGGAAATGTCCATTCCTTTCCATGCTAAAACAGTGGATAGAGGTAGAAGGGCACGTTTTCGAATATTAAGACGCTGAATGTTAAGACGCACGTTGTTGTTGTTTTTTTTTACAAATGGGCTGTTTGTTTATTTTACAGTAGTATGAAGACTTTCAGTCACTTATTGGGCCACCAAAGCTACTCAGATGCCCATTGCCATAACAGAGGAAATGGGATTCTGTACTACATTTAAAGTTATGGAATGAAGTCATTCAGTATTCACAAAAAAAATACATTTAATTGTACACAAAAGTCGACTACTTTATAAATATGGGTACATTCCAATCTGAAATAGTCCTTCTGATAAGAGATACACAACATGGCACTCATCAGTTTACAGTAGGTGCTTAGTACTGACACAAATAATCAGTTTAAAATCTAATTATCATGACATATGGCCAGAAATGTACTGAATTTGACTGGACCAATTGGAGCAAAACATTCATTTTATAATCACTTTCATGTTTGTCTTGCCATTGTAATAAATATTAATGAGGAAACATTGCATAAATCCAAGTTTGATTTATTACAAAATTCACTATTTGACAACAGTGTCATTGATAATTGTGTAATGACGCTACTTTCTCCCTGTTCCCTACAATCACTCAAGAGTTACATTTACAGAAAACTCTTATTGTGAAATGACCTTTACATGTAATTGTCACATTTTGTTTACAGATACTTTTGCTTTGACCTAACTATCATGATGAGAACTCTACTTATGAGATATTTGGACCCGGCCAATGGGCCTGTGAATACAAGTGCTTTCTAACAGGGTTACGCTGTATGTAGTCAGCTTTCCATTGTATGTTCTGACACATGTAATGTGTGAGCCCAACAACCTGCCCCTCCCCTCCTCGTGTCTTTGCAGCATCTTAATAAGAGTTGCTTCTGTGTTTTGGGAGTGAGGTCACATTGTTGAGTCTACCTTAAGCACAAACTAGGCCTAGAATACCAAGACAGCAGACATGCAGACTGTACTCATAAAAGGCACACAGTATACTGTACATGAAGAAACACAGTTCAAATGGTTCAGGACATATGAACAGAACTATAAAAGTACTAATATTATCTAAATCTAAATGTCATTGGCATTACATGAAATGTAGACCGCAGAACCTCATTAATGTGCACCCCTCAGAAGTTGTTTAAACTAGTTAAGTATTTGGATAACCTAAATGCATTTAAAAAGACAATGAAAGTATTTTAATGGCACGTGTATACACCCTCTAATACAGACAACACTCTGTGCAGTCTACTTTGTAGCTGAAAGACGTTAAATCAAAAGTGCATCAAGTGTGTGGACTAAATCCAGTTTCACTTTTATCTTTTTGTTTCTAATGCCCATCCACTCAACTTGTCAAACTGCACAACTGAGCGTCAAATAAATGAGGTCCCATTGAAAAAAATATATATAAAAAAGGTTAACTAGGTCTTGTCGCTAGTGTAGAAATGTCAAATCTCTCCTTGTGCATGTTGCAAGTAATGCATTTGTAGATCCAGCTCCCGAGGAAGAGAGCACCCACATATCATGCACTGGAGAAGCCGTTCTGGGGCAAAAGGCAAACGGGAGCCGAGTTTGTGAGGTTCTGTCCGTGGGGCGAGCTGAGGTAGGGGCAGGGTCTGTGGCATGTGTGGCCTCTCGCTCATGACCGCCTGTGGTGTGAAAAAAATATTCGGGTGTGGAGCTCTTGGAAGTGCACCAACTGCGACAGAATGAAGAGAGTGAGGGCCTGGCAAAGCCAGAGGAGGGAGCGGAGCGAGTGGAGGCGAGAAAAAAGGAGAAGGCTGATTTATGATTATTTGAGTGCCCGTTACCATTGGTTGCTGCTGCAGCTCCTGTCCATTACCAGGTTTGAGTTGCCCAGTGAGCAGCGTTTGAGGACCCACGGGATTACTTTGGAAGCCCCATACCGGCGTTCCCAACCCCTGGGCAAAACGATGAGGCTCGTATTGAATGGAGATGGGGACCTTCTGTGTCGCTGCCTGACTCTGTACACTGGCCCAGCTAGATGACACCTGCTTTTGAAACTCTTGATTATTTACTAATTTCTCGGGGGAGTTATAGTTTATAGTCTTTGGAATCCCTGGAGGTGTTTGTATGTCCCACAAGGTGCTACCTACCCCGTGAGAAACAGGAGTTGAAACTGGCATAGCACTGCTTTGGTCTATTTGAGCTGAGGTGGATGCAGCTGCTAAGCCTGAAACCCACTGCTTCTGCAGCTCACAGCCGTTCCATGGCTTCTCTGGCTGGCTAACAGTCGACGGTATTATTTGAGGATTACTCATGTCCCACACTCTACTGTCCTCTTTTTTAGGAGGCGTGGATGGCTCCTTTTGGATTGACACTGGGGCACCTGGCCATCTCGGCAGCTGGAGCTCTTGACCGAGCTTATTTGGAGAGCCCCGCGAATTTGCTAGGAGAGCAGGTCTGACACTCCACAGAGCTGCCCCATCTATGTAGGACGGAATCGAAAAATCATGTTGCAAAGAGCTCGTGGAAGCTAGCACTGTGGATGTGGGCGTGTTACTCCACGTAACAGGCTTGGGCTGCCTGTGCTGCTCCATCTCACTCGCTGCTGAAGGGCTGGATTTTTTGGGCACAGCCGCCAGGAGGGAGCTGACAACAGTAGCTGCACTCTCTTTCGTGTGCGACGACTCTGAAGTCTGAGCAGATGCGGGGCCTGACTGAGTCGTCGAAGGGCTGTCGGCCCAGCCTGGACTTCTCTGATGGTGCTGCTGCAGGCCCGACTGCGGTGAGCTGTCAAACCGCGTCTGCTGTGGAGCTGCGTGTTGCTGCTGTGATGATGGCACAGGCATTACCTCTCCGCCGTCCACCTTCCACTGCACCGGCTGAGGGTGTAGCTCAGCGAGCCACGGCTCCTTCTGCAGTCTGCCCTGCAAATCCATGCGAGATGAGAGCACGGAGGCCTGCGGCTGGACTGCCCTTCTCTGCAACTCGGCATCTCTTAGAGCGGAAATGGGATACAGAGACGGCTGAGAGCCAACCATCCCGGAGCCTCCCAACGGTCTAGACCAGCCAAACATGAGTCTCCCCCCTCTCCTCCCCCTGCTGCCCCTGCCTCTCATCCTAGCACCCATCGGGAAAGAATTGTACTGGCTGAAACCCTGGCGCTTGCGAGCGTGGATCTTCTGGTGTACTAGCAGGCTGCTAAACCAGGAAAAGGTTTTGTGACACTCATCGCAGCGATGAGGTCTCTCTCCTGTGTGCGTGTTCATGTGATCGCGGAGCAGATAGGCTAGTCCGAAGCTCTTGTCACACAGGTCACACTTATGGGGTTTGTCACCGTTGTGTGACATCATATGGTGCTGCAGCTGGGTCTCGTCACTGTAGCCTTTGCGGCAGCTGGTGCAGCGGAAAGGTTTCTCCTGATGCAGCTTTTGATGCGTTTTCATGTTCTGCAGGAAGGCAAAGTCCTTCCCGCAGTCGGGACATTTGTATGGCTTCTTGCCCGTATGGATGATGAGATGTTGCTGTAAGTAGCTACTGAATCTAAAGCCCTTGCCGCACACTGTGCACTGGTAAGGCTTGTCCTTGGAATGTATGCGCATGTGCAGCTCTAACACTGAGCGGTGGCGGAACGTTTTCCCACACTCAGAACACTTGTAGGACTTAATACTGTTGCCATCACTTCTCCATTTCCCCGGCACGTTATCACTGCTTAATGGAGTCAATTCTTTTTTAGGCGTTGCTGCCATCTTTTCTAAATATTGTGCTACAGACTTGTGGACGCTTAACATATGTATATTTAAACTGGATTCATCACGATAGACACACGGGCAGTGGGGACAGTTGTGTCCCTTTTCCCAGTTTTTCTCACTTGGGGGTCTGGGGGGTTTCTCCAGCTTCTCATACTCGGCCTCATGAATAAGCATGTGGGCCCTCAGGTTAGCTGGCGCGCAGTACGTCTGGGGACAAAGGGGGCAGTTGAATGTGCGTTTCGGCTCCTCGCTCTGGTGCGTGTTCTCTTTCCCGGGCCCTCCGCCCGCCTCCTGTACGGACACAGGGGCTTGCTTGCCGGGCTGCCCCGCGGAGGAGTCGGTTTCGCGCAGTCTGTGCTGGCGACAGTGCGCCTTCATGTTCTGGGCAAAGGCAAATGTTTTACCACATTCAGGGCAGCGGAAGGGCTTCTGGCCCGTGTGCAGGTACTGATGCTGATGGAGGAGGCTGCTGTACTTGAAGGTCTTGCCGCAGATGTTGCACAGGTGAGAGCGCGCGTTGTCTGTGTGCTTGCGACGGTGGTCTTCCATGACGGAGTAGTGTTTGAAAACCATGCCGCACTCTGGGCATTCGTAGGGCTTCAGGGCGGTGTGACATCGCTGGTGGTAGCGCAGGGCCAAGGTGTCGGGGAAAGTTTGACTGCACTCTTGGCATGTGAAGGTGCTCTCCTTGGAGTGGGTCATCATGTGCTTTGTAACAGACACCTTGAACTGGAACTCTTGGCGGCACAGGGGGCAGTGGTAAGGCTTTTCTACTGTATTGCAGCAGTTGTGGTCCCTCAGCTCATCCACTGTGGAGAAGATCCTCTCACATTCCGCACATTCAAAACTACCCTCCTCGACTGTTTGCACCTCCTTCTTTGGAGTAACAAGTTGCTCCTCCTTCTCTTTATGTTCATTTCTGTGTTTAATGAGGCTGCTGCGGTGCTGAAAGGTAAGGCCGCATTCTCTACAGGTGAGGGGAGCGAGCTCATCCTCGTGTGCGTGAAAGTGGCGGTGAAGGTTGAACGTCTCGCGGCGGTTGAACCTCTTCCCGCACTCCTTGCACACCAACCGGCACTTTTTTGGCTTCGCCGTCGAATCAGCGTCCTCCACCCGGTCCGGCTCTTCGTCGTCTTCAACCGCGTCCTCTACCCCGTCGACGTCTCCCACCGGCTCCTCAGCCAGTCGTTTCTCTGCGCTCTTCCCATCAGAACGTGGCCCTTCTTCGTCCTCGTCAGCCTCCTCTGCATCAGCGGTAATGTTATCACCAGCACGTGCATCCTGCTGCATCTCTTCGGCGCTTTCTGTTGCATCATTGTGGCCTGGAAGGGAAAAGCACATCATACCAATAACTCAGCAAACAAAAACAAACAGTAAACAACAACCTGTCTGTTTGCCAATCAAAACAAACTACACGCAGCTGACACAGCTAACGCAGGGCAGATAGACAGCCTACAGTGCAGGATGCTAGCTTGATTTTGTTATGGCAATGGACGTTGACAGAGTTGACAGTGTGTACTGAACCGGTAGTGAGAGCTACAGCCCAGGTTAGCCAGGAGGCTAAAGCTAACAGCAAAATACATTAACAACGTTAGCATACCACACTTATCATTTTGCTGCTTGTGTGTTTTCGCCTCTTCGTCGTCGTCTTCCGTTTCGGACCAGTCGAAAGCCCGCTGGTTGCTGCCAGGAGCCTCGGTCATTTTTTCAGCCGACGTTAGGTCCACCGGTGAACTGCATGTCGTTTTGTCGGCTCCAGCACCGGACTCGACACTAACCTCGGAATGGCTGGCAATACAACCGCCGTCGTTGCCAACACTGGCTCTCTGCTCATCGCCGGGGCTCTCCTCGGTTTTAGTAGGTGTTGTTTTGTCTTTCTGATTCAGGCTGCATCCCGACTCCACCGCCTCGGTCTTCTCCCCAGATGTTTCCACCTCCTCCGCAGGGGATTTCTGTCGTTTTGGAGACTCCGATGGGTCTACGGCGGCCATGTTTCACCCATGCACCCCCTTGTCCAGAACACACAAGGATCACGCTAGCCAGCCTGAACAGGGAATTCAATTTCCGCTCGATGCTTTCAAAATAAAACTTTTTTCTGACAACCATCTGTAGTTCATCATCTCAGAAAATATATTTCGAAGACTCAAATCATACATTTCCCTTTCTACTACTGTATTGATTTCGTTGCCATACACACACTTCACAACGTCACAAATTCAGCATAAAGAAACGTTTCAACATAACCATTAATCTATATGCCACGTGACAAATCCACAAGTGATGAGCTGGATTTATTTGCAGTCCATGTCTGACTTTTATTAAAGTGTAGTTACATTTCATCGGAACAGTAGCTATCTACAAAATATAGCTTGTGCAAAACTACATGGATGATGGCCATATGCTGTTTCTTTGCAACTATCTACAAACACATCCATCATACTGCATGCAAGATTATAATAAATAGCCCCTACATACTTATGTATCCTTTTAAACTCCACCAGAAACATAAGACTGAATCAAGTCTGAAGCCTACTGAGATGTTTATGCCCGAAGGCTTGGTTTTTCATACGACCAAACAATTCTTGTTTGTCTCAAAACACACTGAACAGAACACAGTCTAACTTTATTGTCCAACCAAAAGTTGGAAAAGTAGGTACCATGAAACTGTTAAAAAAGCACAAGCATACGTTGGCAGGTAATTACAATAGCTGTATAACTACAATATATGGTAAAGACTGCAGGTTACAAGTACTTGATGACAATGTAGTTAGTGTATCAGGAGAATTGAGACAGTACTGAACTTGTAAGACGCTCTTCTGCAAAGCATGTACAGTGACATGCATATTCAATTTCAGCACCTACAGTATGTTGTTGTCTGGGTATTGAAAGTCTCATGAGTGAAGTTGTCACCCCACAGAGAAACTGTTTTTCCAGAAAGTGTTAGCACAACATTATGTTTGTCAGAGGAAACAATGTTAAGGCCACCCTTTTATTTCACGTGTCTAATTATCTTATTCGCTTCAGTCCCCTCTGAAGACAAAGTTAAGTGCGAGAGGGATTACTGATTTGGAGTTGGACGTAAAACTCCAAATAACTAATACGTTCATTTTTACACAAAAACTGTCAATAGAAAAAAGAGCGTCATTTCTTGTCACATTTTGAAACACCAAATAGGCATGATGTGCACTTTGAGTTTGAGTTTCAGTACTCAGCGCCGTCTTCTGCGCCTGTGATCAACAGCTCTTCCTCGCCGTGGCCTCTGCACACTTCCATTTGTGTCTGTGGGTGGATCAGAGGGAAAAGTGCCGTGTACGTCAGGGGACGACGGTGCAGGTGCCACCGCAGCAGCTGACTGATTCTTTGATTGCTGGGCGACCACTGGCTGCTGCTGGATTTGTGTTTGGTGCTGTTGTGACTGCTGTTCTACTACATGTGGCTGCTGCGGATGTTGTAGCTGTGTTTGCAGTGGTGATTCAATCCGCTGTTGCTGCTGCTGCGGTTCTATGTGTTGTAGCTGCTGCTGTAAGTGCTGTTGAGATGTTTGCGATTGGTGTGCTTGTTGTATACGATGTGGCTGTGGCTGCGGTTGTTGCTGAGCCTCTAGCACCCCTAACAGCCTTTGCAAGAGGACATTGTTTTGTTGTAAACTAACTGCTAGTGCCTCTTGCGAAGCGACAAGTGTTCTCATGTCCTGCCTGAAACCTTCACCAAACTCCTGCAGACTCTTTTCTACCCGATTGCCCAGTTGAATTGCCGCTTCCCCTAACCCTCGTAGTTCGTCTTCAAGCCAGGAGCTGCGTGGAGGGGCTTCAAGAGGACCCTGGTGGGCTCCAAGTGATGGCTGTGGACTGCTGGGCTGAGGGCTGCCATTGAGAAAAGGAGCACTGTAGAGCGGGGAAGGAGGCAGCCATCGTTCTGATGGAGGGGGTGGTCCTATGCCCAGACCCAGTCCTAATCCCAATTTGTCCTCCATGCTGTTCTCTACTGGTTCACACTCAGGTTCTCCCATGTCTCTGTCACGCTCAGGATTGTCCTCATCTTTCTCCAAACCATCTCTCTCTGATCCTTCCACTCCTACACCTGCAAAAGTGGACAGGAGATATTAGCTACATGCATAGAATCTACAAAGAAAGGCAGCCGAGTAATCAGACAACTTTTTTTTTTTTTTACCTGTATCAGAGTCAGGGAAGCATGGGAAACTGGGCTTCGGTCTGGTGCTTTGCTTGTGCCTTGCTTGTTGAAGCCTGGGGCTTGTCTGGGAAGGACGGCCAAGCATTGAGGCCGCTCTGTTGGACGGCAGGTAACAGCTGCGGTGACGAGCATCTGCTAGCCTGCCTCCGTTGCGTCTCTTCAAGTCGTCCCATCGCTTCTTCACCTCTCGAAGGGTGCGTGGGACTCTGGACACAGCGTTGACTCTCTCTAGGATTCCTGCCCAGATGCGCTCTCTCTCCCGCCGCCGCAGCCTCCCCGCTGGACCAAAGAGCTCCCCTTCACACCGAGTGACTTCTGACACCAACACCTCCAGCTCTGCTCCACTGAAACGACTCTTTCTTTTTCCTGCACCACCAGCAGCCAATGCAGCTGACATAGCTCTGTCTGTAGAGAGAAAGGCGAGAGGACAGCCCAAAAGGGAAAGTAAAAATATCAAGTGAAGCTAAATATACTGTGTGAGGAAGAGACATTGTGTCACTCTTAATTTCCCTGTGCTAAGCCAAACACAATTTTTCTTCAGTCTTTCTTGAGTGATTATATTGGAGCTACATTTTCCTTAGTAAAACTAAATGCTGTAGGTGTTTTCATAGAATTTTTTTTATTAATGCATATCCTAGCTGTGCTTTTATACACTGATGATGAAATACATTTTTGAAAGAATTATATAAGAGTTCATGTTTTATGCACTGTTCCCATTAGGAGCCACGTGCTCTGCAGAAATGTACAAATAAACGAGGAAATTCGTAATCCTGTTTCCCATAATGGTCTTAATCTCATTCAGGCTTACTTTGTTCAATGGACAAGAGGTCGTCTGAGGACATGCCGGGTGCCATGATGTTTGGATGCACAACTACTACGTTGAAGGGGAGTCCCCCAGGTAATCCACTGTTCTGGTCACAGCTGCCCTCCGAGTCCTCATCCTCCCTGGGGAAGCCGTTTTCTGAGGCTCCCCCTCCAAAGGGTCCCTCCGGAGACTCCACTTTGATGTGCATGGGAGGTGATTGCTCGTACAGCAGCCCCCCCTCCTCGTAGTACTCAGTCATGGGTCAGACCTGATTTACAGCAGAACTGACTGGCGGGTCAATTCTGATACTGGCAGCTGCTGCCCCATTAACACAAGTTCAAGGTATAACTGAACCTACTGCTAAAGACATTACTTCTCTTCAGTATTCTGCATCAAATAATTACAAAGCTGCTTTGGGCACAGCTGCCACGCACACTATGGGGTTATTTCATGGGAAATAGTATTGTAAAAGTATCCTTAAATACTGTTTTTAAACTATACTTCAAATGAATGAAGTCATTACTGCAGCTTAATGAGAGATACAATCATATTGTCTGATTCGAGCCTTAAGTCCAGACTTTTATGGCTAGCTGTAGCCACTAAAATCAATTTCTATCATTTTAATGTATACTGATATGTTACTGAAAACATATGTACACTGTGTAAAAACACCTGGAGCAGGCTAAGAGCTACATCCAAACGTTAGGCTTAAACAGTGAGATGCATCACCCAGGCAGAGAATCGACTTTGTGGCTGAAATACAACAACAAAACATAAGACTGCTTACAACTGTGTAGCATTTTATAATAGATACGTTGGTTTTTCTCAGTGTCGCCGACTTCTGTATTCTGTCGCATCGATGCGCATTTTGTTCTGCACCTCATCCGCAATGGTTGCGCATTTCGCATACATTAGGTGCTGATCTTGCAATGGAGCTAGCTGTATGCTAACAGGCTACCACAGGGTCGGGTACAGCGGCAGCGTGAACTGTCAGCGACCACCGAGCAGACATTGTTAGAAAGCCGACGCTGTTGCATTTCTTACCTCATGATAACTGCACATGGGAGGTAAAACCAAACCAAAACACAATTGGTGCAGCTGTAAGCTCAGCAGCCGATACACAAACCGAAGATAAGTCGCTTACTATTGACGTCGCTGAGGATACGTTCAGGACCACTCGGAGTTTGGAAAAGTTGAGCAAATGCATCTCTGTTTATTTCACAAGTCCTGTAGTTATCTTACATCTCATAGACAGTCGTGTAAACAGTATATTCATAGTGAGGACGCTGGGAGGATGTGAGTCAGTTTGTTCTAATTGAGGAACTCGTTTCAATAAAAACCTAGAGAGTCAGTGCAAAGCAGATGAGCGGCACATGCAAAAATATGAAATGTGTCTAGAGACAATTCAAAACTCCTCTGGTAATCTATAAATAAACCAAACTATAAATTCACTACAACTTAACTATTTTATTTCGATTTCCTCTATAATCTATATAATTTGATTTAGCAAACTGCATTGTGGCACACCTCTAATAATCAATCACCTTTAACTGAATGTCATATAAAAAAATATAATACTGATATACTTAAAAAAAAAAACTAAAGACGACAAATGTTGTTTATTTGTCTGTGTCCCCAACACCTTTGTTTATCTTTCTGTCCCCATTTTTATTCAGTATTTAATGCATTAGTAGAAATATAAAGGCAGGATGGTTGGGGGCTGCAGTTTAAAAAACGAATTATTCATGGTAATTCACGTATTCTTCTATTTGACCATGCCGCTGTTTCCCAGGTAGGAATGATGTGTAATTATTGTGCAAGGTACATGGAACAATTCTTGAAATAGAGTTTGATAAAGAGGTAATGTGCCTGTATATAAACCCAATGCGTCTGCTCCTGTTGTGTGTACGCTAAGTAGATGCAGAACACAGTCATTAAGTACTTCATTCTTCTGGCCCTGTTTGCTGCAGCATGTAAGTTCTTGCATATTTTCCTTAGTGGTGATAAAAACAGAACTTCTTTCATTTCTGAATTCAAGAGGGGGAGATTAAGCTCTTGAAATATCTAATTGTTTGTCTTACAGTTGCTGCTCCCATCGATGATGAGGATGACAAGATTGTTGGAGGCTACGAGTGCAGAAAGAACTCTGTGCCCTACCAGGTCTCTCTGAATGTTGGCTACCACTTCTGTGGAGGCTCCCTGA
>JAVQJD010073776.1:0-11115 GCA_036023655.1 Nannoperca australis | reverse complement strand
GTGTGTGTGTGTGTGTGTGTGTGTGTGTGTGTGTGTGTGTGTGTGTGTGTGTGTGTGTGTGTGTGTGTGTGTGTGTGTGTGTGTGTGTGTGTGTGTGTGTACATATATATAATATTCCTCCTTTGAGCTTGAGGGTCCTGTGCAGTATCTTAGCTGTTCCTAGGACTTTACTCTTCTGGACAGAGATCTCAGATATTGTTCTTGGAATCTGCTGGAGACCTTCTCCCAGTTTGGGGATCACAGCCCCGAATGTTCTGATTACCACGGGGTAATTCACTATGTCCGGTTGGTTTACCATCACTAGTTTGTCAGTCTGTATCTGCAAGTCTCAAAGGACCTGCCTGCTAGCATCTTGCACCCTGCTGTTATGTGCTGGATTGTCTGAGGGGCATTTTTGCATAGTCGGCACCTGGAGTCCTGTCTGGTGTGGTAGACCCAGGCCTCTATTAATCCTGTGCTCAGAGCTTGTTTCTGTGCTGCCATGATTAGTGCCTCTGTGCTTTCTTTCAGTCCAGCCTTTTCCAGCCACTTCTTCTATTTGCCGGTGGTACATGCCGTGCAGTGGTTTGTCCTCCCATGATGATTTCACCGGCTCTTCTTCCTCAACGGGCTTCTGCTGCCTGAGGTACTCCCTAAGCACCTCATCCCTTGGGGCCATCTTCCTGATGTACTCATGAATCTTTGTTGCTTCGTCCTGGATAGTGGTTCTGACACTCACTAGTCCTCGGCCTCCTTCCTTCTGCTGAGTCTACAGTCTCAGGGTGCTGGACTCGGGGTGAAATCCTACATGCATTGTGAGGAGCTTCCTTGTCTTTATATTGATGGCCTCTATCTCCTCTTTTGGCCTGCATTTTATGCCAGCAGGGCATATGATGATGGGCAGGTTGTTTGTGTTGATAACTCTGACCTTGTTTTTCCCAATCAGCTGACTTGTCAGGACTTGCCTTGCTCTGGGGAGGTATTTGGCTGCTTTTCTTGTGGGCCTCTTCATAGTGCTATGTCGCCTTCTAGTAGTCTAATCCCTTCCGTTCTGACTACCTTCCCTCTCTTGAATACCCCTCTGACCACACTTATCTAGTCCGACTTACATTCCAATGTCGTTGCTGTAGATCCTGGTGGTGTGGATAAGTGAGTCAATGTCTCGCTCACTCCTGGCCTTTATTTTTTAACCGGCCATGCCATGAAACCCCCCGATTGTCAAAGAGTATTCCGCACACTGGTCTCAAGTATTCTCTGATGTTACTGCAATGTTCAAGGATTCAGTTTTAAATATGAAACACAATTTTATATTTTAATTATTCACCTCTTAAACTTGTATCACCTCAGGAGGCCATGTTAATAGGCATTGCTTAGGTTCTCCAATTTACATCTGTCCCATGGTCTTTGTCTTAACCTTCAGTCATGTGATGGTGATGGGGATCTCCTTCTGGCTGCCTGCTATGTTCGCAGATTTCTTTAGATAAAAAAAAAAAAAAATACTGCATAAATATTTCCTATGTTAGGATATTCTTTCCCTTTCTCTTCTATATCATCTGGGGAACAATGGAGAACATGAGGACTGACAGCACTGAGGAGCAAATAAATCAGGCCTTCAATACTTCACACTTCACTCTAGAGATCCTTCTGAGGAGAGGCTGAGTGATTTGTGTATCATACTCACTTTTCTGAAAGTCTTCCCTTATTCTCATAGAAGAGTTTGCCTTAAAAGCTGGGGATATGCCAAAAGTCTAGGGTCAGCAGCTTATTGCTCGTCAATGTACTGAAGGCAAATTAAGACTTGGTTGGGGTGGAGAAAGTAAATTACCTCACCATAAGGGTAATAAACACAAGTATATTACAGTATACTTGAAAACTATAACCTCTTTTTGTTTTGAGAGATGATGTGTATATAACCTTTACAATGATTAAAAGAAAATTAAAGGGCAAGGGTTTTATTTTCAAATGATTTCCATATTGTATTTTTTACCTTTTTGGAAATGACACTGAAAGATGAAAGCTGTACTGAGGAGTGAAAGCAGATTTCAATTTTAAATCTCAACACTGAGACAGAGTTGTCAAACTACACATCAGTGGGCTAAACAGTAAATCCAAGAATGCCAGTCTCATGTCCCATCTGTAAGTTGTTTTGGACAGCACCAAAAAATGAGCACAGAGAAGGATTTTTGAGAAATTGGTTGTGTGCTTGACATCACATAAGGGATCAATAATATTGCACGGCTGCTAAGTTTCCCATGTGATTTAACAGGCTCTGTACAATAGACTGTAGTACAGTTTGGATCTGATGCATTGTTTTCGCCCTGAATCTGGAGGATTTTCTTTTGTATTCTGCTCGTCCAAGTCACCATCTGATTCATCCTCGGTTGGCAAGCAACACTTTCAGAATTTTTATTGATCCTCTCTCTTTGCTTTCTGTTGGTTTGGCATTGTGTTTGGTCATTGGAGTCTATTTCAGATGTATTATGGAGGACTGAGCCAACCGAGAGAGCACCAAGATTGCTTGTTGCATCTGCTATTATTATTATTATTATTATTATTATTATTATTATTATTATTTGTAGTAGTAGTAGTAGTAGTGGTGGTAGTAGTAGTATGTTGTAGTTATTAGATAGTTAGCAGTAGAAACATTAAATGTAGAGTGAAAGAGAGATGTGACAGGAAGCAGTCCACTATAGAAATAATAACTTTCAGGGTAAAAGTGCTGAGGTGATATTTCACACATTACATGCCAAATATGCATTTATTTAAAGAGTGTGTCTATTGTTTAGGCTATCATCTAATAACTAAATTGAAAATGTCGTGGGATGTATCAGACAAAGAAAATCCTGCAGGTTTGATGTCACTCTAATAAACTGTAGAAGAGAATCACAATAGAGTGAGACTTAATTGGCACAAATAGCATAAATGTCCGTTCCCCATTAAGTGGACCCTGAGCTGCTCTTCAGTAATGTGTCTTGTTCTTGTGTGGTTTCTAATTTAAATGAGAGTGGATTTACTGGAAGAGGAACACTAACTGCACACATTTTTATCTGCCATATGGCTTCATATCTTTCACTTTAGCCCAAACTCTCATTAACGTGTCCATCCAGTCTCCACTGGTCTGTCTGTGAACCACCAAATCTGTCTAAGAGCGGCAAGACACTGTAGTATTGAATGTTTTCTCTGTGATATAAATTAAGTCTTTGTTGTATTGTTCTGTTTTGTTAAAAATTTATTGTTTTTTGTGCAAATTTCTTATCTTTTGAGGTTTACTTACCTTTGATGTTAACTTTTTATGTACTTGTACTTGCTGCATCCCTGATAAACTCCTATTTTGCCTGTTGGTTATTTTGCAGTGTCTGATAATAGTTTTGTGAACAGACAATGCTAAAGGAGAGCTGAAAGTCATGGAAATTGCTTATAAGTCACGCTCCAATGTAATGCATAATGGATGAGAAAGAGTTAAATTAATATATCATGTATATGAACCTAACTGTTGTATTTCATTAACCTCCATCTTTATCTAAATTCACTACCATGACATGCCTGGTTCACAATTAAGGTTTGAAGACTCAATTGATTGGCTCATATGAAAGTTTAGCACCCCGTGAATTTATCATTTTATTGGAACATGTAATAATATACGTTTTTCTCCCTACTGTGGAATTATGCATTTTGAAAACACTGCAGGAATTTTTCCGTAATTATTTCTCATGAGGGACTCCATTGGGATCCCATTTCTGTTCTTATTAGACATGCTAAAAGTTTTAATCGTTTTTGAAATTCAAAGCAGAATTTGTCGACAGCAGATATGTTTAATATGAATAGCTGACCATATGGCTCTCATAATTGTAGAATTAAGATTGCCATAGTATATGTTGAATAGTATTAAGTGTGTACTTTGCCTGATTTCAGTGGGGAAACTGAAAAAAGAAGAGAAAATGTAAAATAAATCATTAACAGATTAAAGTTCTAGCATCTGTGGTCTAACGGCTGGCACGATTTGAGGTAGGTGATCTGTAACTGCTCTTATGGGTATGGTACGTTGATCCGTGTCTACCGTGATGATCTTCACTAAAACTGTTTAGCTTTTAAGCCACTGGGAACCCAAACATAGACACTCACACAAAAACAGACACAGTCCAGGACATATTGCCACAGAGCCCGGTCAACAGGAACAGCATCATGTTTCCCAAGTACTCAAAAATAAAGTAGTGAGCGGCTCAAGTATTTTTTGACCTTTTTCGATTGGCTGAGTTTCCTAAATTTGATTAATCCATTAAGTTAAATTCCTTTGTTCCAGCTTCTAAATTGTGAGGACTCGCTGCTTTTCCTTTGTCTTATGTGATAGTAAACTGAATATAATTGAGGTTTTGGACTGTTGGTCGAACATTTGAAGACGTCAGACGTCAAAAAGAGATTTGAACTTTACACTATTTCTTGGCATTTTTTTAAACGAAATTATTAATTGATCAAGAAGGAAAATAATTACCAGATTAATTGATAATGAAAATAATTGTTACTGGCAGCCATGTTGCCATGTCCATAATTTAGCGCACTACATATGCACAGTGTCATCTGTGCTCTTGCTCCTGCTGCTCATACTGTTGTTCTGTCAAGATAAACACTGATGAGGTTTATTGTGTTGAAGCTCATTTCAGACTTGTCTGTTGTCTAATAAAAGTAATAGGATGCTTTATTGATCCCTGGTTGATTATACAGTCAATGCACACAGGCTTAAACATAGTTCATCTGGTTGAAGCACTTTGTTTTTATGCACTTAACTTTGTGTACTGCATAAATTAGTGGCTCAGGTCCTGCAGGATTAAAAGCCAGGTTTCATCACTTCCTTTTGCACAACTCACTTTAAATGCTCAAATTGCCAATTACCTCTCTCCTCATCAGATTGTTGTACTTGTAATAGTCAGTTTTTTCACATCTGTACCGCAGTGTGTATTAGATTGCATAGTCACAAATCCATATTTACTGATGTGACAGCTTTGCCATCATGAGAAATATTTCATATTTATAGTGGTTGCTGCTGTCCCTCATCTACCCCCTCAAGTACAGTGAAATAGATGCTGTGCATCATTTGCACATTAAAATTAAAAGCCATTTTTCCTGCTCGGTAATAAGATCTCTTGGAATTTATTTAGCTGTTTTATTTTTAACAGGAACTATGTAAATGTAAGATATGTATTTAGAATAAAATGCAAACACAAACATTGTTTATGGCGTCAAGCTTCATACTGTAATGTAGTGCTTCACTGATTCACTGTGCATGTCTGAATTAATAAGCCTGCAAATGACAATAGAGTTTCAGATTCTGTAATGCTTCAGTAATTCATTATGCATGTTCAAATTAATAAGCAAACAAATCAAAAATAGATGCCTAGACCTAATCCCATCCTTAATGTCCTGTCTCACATATGTCCCAGCTGTGGTGCATTTTTCTCCCAGGTGTGACAGAAACACAGGACAGTTAATCAGCTTCTCTGTCATTGGGCAAATTTTGTCTTGGTAAATTGGGCAAAACTGCTGTCAATGTGGACAGAAGGATGTCAGCTGCTATCTCAGTAGACTTGTTCATTAAAGTAACTTCCTGGCTTTTAGAGCACATCATTCTTACAGATTAATAGCAGCTGTTTGGTTACATAATTAAGATCAATCCTACAATCAGTGCACTCCTACATCCTGTCCATCATGTAGTTTACCTGCATGTTGATGTCAGAAGTGGCTTTGTTAAGGATGCTTTCAGTATTGATGTTTATAGAGGTTTATATAGGTTCAAGAGATTCATCTTTTGTGTGTTTAACACCTTTTCAGAATTACATTCATTATAAAACAAAAATCAACACAATCTTCCCCACTATGTGTAGCACCAATGAGGAGTCTTATTGATTGGATACAGATACTGTTTTGTAATAATATGATTGGTTCCTTCTCAGAGAGAAAACCTAGTAGCCATCAGGGATCATGTTTAAGAAGAGGCAAGGCTGTTTACATGGTGGCAATCACTGTGGCAAGTAGTGGAAGATGTGGCATCTGAATATTTTCTATTGTCTGCTGTGGCCACAGAAACTGTAAAACTATTCAGAACTGGAAGCAATGTCTTGGTTCTACAGCCTTTCAAGTTGAACTTCAGCCAATCAGGGTTGAAGTTGGTTCTGCAGGTAAAGACTTACATCAGTGTCACCGCAGCGTAACATTTTATTTATCCTGACCAATCAGAAATGTCAGAATCTAACGGCAATATTTCTGGGAACCACAAGTCAAATCGACACCAGTTGGGGGCGGAAGTATTGCAAGTTGGATCATTAATAACTCCAACCACCTAATCACTTGAATTGTCCAAACACAGCAGTACACTTCGCTGCTTACTCTTCATCCTCTCAATGGGACCGGCCACCATATACAGTGGGAGGTATTCAAATGTTGGCTTTTCAGAAACCTCCCTAGGCAGTGTGGCAGGTAGTCTTCATTGATTTCTTCACTAAGGCATGTCTATGCAAAACAAATTACCAGTTTTACAGACATGGTAAATGGACTTCACTTATATAGGTCTTTTCAACCTCAACAATTTCCAAAGTGCTTAACAGATTGGTCTCATTCACACACATTCCCACACCGATGGCAATGGAGCTGCCATGCAAGTGGTCGGGTTCAGTGTCTGGCCCAAGGACACTTCAACATGTGGATAGGAGAAACGTTTGGCACTTCATAGGCATGCCTTGTTTGTTGAATTATAGATCCCACAGACAGCCTCACATCATATTATTTTCCGTACTTTGATAGTATTGATGTGGTGAGGTTGCAGCCCTGTTTGGGATCTCTCTTCTTTTTCTCCCTTTCATGCACTTTATCTCCTATCCCTCTTTCTCCCCACCAGATATCAAAGTAATCTGTTCTTGTCTGTCACCTCTCTCAGCCCGATAAGGAAGGAAAGAGTCATGCTCCTGTCCAGAAACGGATGTTCTTCCTTGACAACAGTGACACAAACACAAGTGCCTCTGCTCCATTTCTATAAAAATAGCTCCTGATAAGGCAATAGAAATTGAGGTTGTTTACCATAACTACTCAGCCCAGAGAAGTCTTCAGTAAGACTTCTTCATTAGTAAGATAAATGCTCATGTCCGCTGTGATTCCGTTTCTGTTGCCTGTAATAGACTATATACATTGAGTTGTTGTATGGCTCTGCAGCTCATGATGTGCACCAGTGTTGCATCAGTCTTTGCTTCATAGCTGAGTCTCATCATGCAACATTTTTTTAAAAGGGGCTTCTTCAGCATTTGGCCATTTCAAAACCAAGTGATGAAACTCATTTAGGGAATAGTAATTAGGGATTTAGCTGTAGTTGCAGAGCAAAGATTGTCGGAGTCATGCCAGAGCAGCTTTAATTTGTTGGTTTATTATGTCAGCTTATTATGTCTGTGGATGGTTTGTTGGGATGACTGGATATAAGGATGATTTTATCATGTTTAATGTAAACACTGTAGCGAGAAGAGCAGCTTTTGTTGACTCTGCGGTCATGGTGAATTCATGTCCCTGCACCACCTGTTTGTTCACAGATGGAAAGACATACTGATGTTGCTGTAAGGTAAAATAAAAATAAATATATATAATTACATTCTCACTCATTATGGGTCAATACACGATCAGGACTAGTCTTTACTGTGGTGTTGCCGTATAAATAAAACAGAAAATCAACTTTATTGAAAGCAGAAACCGTGTATGTGCTTGACTTGCTATTGAGTTGCTGTCGATTGCTTCGTGGTGATTGACATTTTGATGTGGTGTGTGTTGGTCTGCTTTCATTGACCAGGTAAAGAATGACACGCCTTCTCTCGGTCTATTCAAATCTGCTGGAAAGGATTTATTAATCACGTGGAACAAGTAAAGAATGTAACTGATCATATTCTGTTGGGAGATCCTGCGGGTGAGATGAGCAAGCAAGTAGGATTTGCTGCACTTTGACTCAGGACTTAATCATGAGATTAGCAAATGGCCACATTTTTATGAAAGTGAGCACCTGATTGGACTATAATATGGGGTGGATATGCATTGCTCTTTTATTATTTTGTTGGAGTTGGAGTTTCAGTCACCTCTGCTGTGGATTGGGTTCAGGTTAGTTTTTCCAATCCAATTTTGGCTGCAGTAATTTGATTTGACAGCCTCTGCTGCTGCCACTTCACTAAAGCCATGGTCACCTGTTAGACACAAAGGCAACATAGATTCACTCCCAGCCATCAAATTGTAAGGGATTTATTTGCAATGGACACTAGTCTCCGCATGCACCTCATTTTTCCAGCAGGTCTTTAGGGACTCGCTATGATGATCACATTTTTAAGGCTGCACAGAACCGTCTCATTCAAATTCTCTGTGCAGGAAAATGCCTGAGGTTGTCTCTCACCCAGTTTGGTAGGGTAATGAAACTACTTTTTTCTCTTACGGTGGTAATAAAAAAATTAAAAAAAGAATAAGAATTTAACTAGTGTCCACGGTGATAACTTAGTACATGTTGTGCAATGTCACTTAGTAAAATGTTCATGGATAAAATAACCAGACAGGAATATATTTTTTTACTGTCTTTAAATAATTTGGTTTGTTTCATGGAGGACGATGTATTAACCAGTCAATGACAATAATATTCAAAAGAACACACTTTTTTAATACAACCTTCTCAAGTGTCACAACAAATTACAATATGGTGAAGCTATCAAGCTATGGTGCTTATACAATTAAACTGCCTCCTAACCATGCACTAACCCATTATACCTGACAAACTCTTAAAAATGGCTTCTGTAAGTAATGTGAGAGAAAATTGAGAAAATTATCATCCATATTTTTGCAGCTCTAGTGTTTAACGTGTTTTCCCCCCGTAACGATCAACCCAGTACACAAGGTGTGACCAGCATCCGTCTCCTTCTTAACAGGGGCCATCATTTTTCAGGATTTCTCTTTCAATGTCCATAAACTCCACTCTTATACTAAAACCAAAAATAGTTTATTTATCAGAATATCAGGGTGATTGAAAGAGAAATTGCAGAGTGAATTATTTTTTCTCGCTCCTGTGAGACCAGGCTGTCTTCAGGCCTCCTCTGTTATCTTTACATCTTCACTTTGTTGTCGTCTTTTCTGGTCCTAAATGAGAGGAGGTGCAGTATAACACTCAGGGCACTCACTCACTTCACTGTGCCACCACTAATCACCAGACCCCTACCAGTTTTATCATTATTAACAGATCAGAGAAGCTGAGAGAAGGGCACTCATACATTATGAAACAGTGTGTGTGTGTGTGTGTGTGTGTGTGTGTGTGTGTCGGGGTGTGTTTGCTTTTGTATGTTAGGCACGTAAGTAATGGAAAAATATTATTGTGATCTTTACGAGCACATTTCTCTATTTTCAGCAGACTTTGATAATCCATCAGAGATAAAGTTGTACAAATTGTACTCAAAACAAGAATTTCTATTGGTGGATAAATCTTATCTTCATGTTCTTGGGCTCTTCTCACAGTGTGAGTTATTTTTCCAGATGACCATTAAGGTGCAAATTTGACCTACCTCCCTACTCTGAAACCCACATAGACAAACACACACAAACAAACGTACAGATCCGCATTCAGGAGAATATTAACGTCCAAGAGACAGAGATTTTGCACTGAAGCACTATGTGCTTTCCATGCACACGTGTGGACACTTCACACATCCTTCCAAATGGAAAATGGCAGACATTACCTCCAAAATTGTGTCTTAGACCAAATAATCAGAATGTAGCTAGCTATAGTTTAATTTTTTTTTCCTTTGGTTAGAGGACACATTGAAACTTAATTATGCTCATCTGTCTGCTCAACCACTCTGCTCAGCAATGACATATTATAAACTAATTGCAGGTTTTTGCAGTTTTGTGGTAATTATCAGGTATCTGTGCTTTATTCGTTGCTGCAATGTTCAAAGTTCAATTTGAGGTAGCTTCAATTGTCTGCTTCCCTCTTCCTTCTTTCATTTTGTCCCGTCAGCATCACTTGTGTCAATTAAAAGCGACCTTTTCCCTTTTTTTGTTTGTCCCTCGTCTTTTTAGCTGCCTCTGGAATTTGCTTTCTAGGGACTGCAATAAACCTGTAGTTAGCTATTAAAACCATGTGCATTTTACACTAAATGGCCCCTAGTGTCTCTGTGCCTGCCATTGGGGTTTACGGCCAATGGGCCTTAAAATGACCTAATTTTCTATCTGCCTCCTGGGGGAGCTTTTAGGGAAGCTAAAAGCTGGTCACCGCCTGCAGAGAGTGTCGGGAAAGCCTTGTGCTCGGCTGGACCTCAGCTGGATCCAAATCACTATCTCTTTAATTGCCATGGGCAATATCCACACAGAAATGTATCATGGTGATGTTGGTGTAGAGTTTAACACAGGTGGTCTCTTAATAGCATTTCCATTAGTATTTGTTACTTTTTTCATCATTTTGTAGCATTATTGTCCTTTATGCATTTTAATTGTGTTCACTGGTATTTATTGTCTGCTGACTATTTTCTTGATTCATTTATTAATCATTTGGTTGATGAAATATTGAAAAATGGTAAATTATGTCTATCACAGAAACCTAAGCAGTTTAAAACGCAAATATAAATTCACTACTTTATTTTTGGCACCGATCAATATCAAAATAGTTGCCAATTGAGTTCCTGTCATATGACTAATGTATTAATCAACTAATCATTTCAGGTCTGTACCGCATATATTTTTAGGGGAGAACCAGAGTGTTGTCATCTTAGCTTCATACTCAGAAAAAAACATTTTTTGACCTCAGTGTTGCAGTTCTGATATTATACTGCAGTACATGTAATTTTGCTAATTGAATTGTCTTCATATGATGTTGTTTTTGCAAGATGTCTGTTTATATGGTAATTGTAACCTGCCCTCCACATTTGGACATTAATGGTGACATCCAGTGAGGAGAGATAAATATAATTTCCACCTGTAGCTCTTCTTATATCTTGCCAGGCTTAACCAGACTTATGTATATTAAGTGTGTGTCTACAGAGTTCTACATTTGGATCTCTGTGCCCTGAGGTCTTAGCTACACATGATTAGATTGTTGAGTTTATATAATTAGGTGGCATTTGTATGAGCTCAAGCTAAATTGAG
>JAVQJD010073775.1:0-11206 GCA_036023655.1 Nannoperca australis | reverse complement strand
TATTTTGATAATATAAATTAAATAATATATGTATCTACCTATTTTCTGAGATTCGAGATGTATATGTATGGGATGGGTATGGATGAAATATTAATGTTTGCTTTATTTCTTTTCTTTCTAAGGTTATCAACCTAACTCAGCTAATTTATCTAGCTTAGCTAATTTAATCTAACCGAACCAACAAATGTCATCAACTTAGAATCAACTTAAATTAAATAAAGAAACCAAAGAAGAATTGAGTTGGTCCATGTGTCCTCTGTGATCATTCAAGTACTTTTCAAGTTCAAGCAGACGCCGAGACCAAAACTGGAGGGAACTTGACACACAGAGGCCAACAAAGCTATTTGTTCGCCAGTCAGCCGGGGACAGTTGACCCTCCGCCGTCTTCTCGGCTAAAACTCGGGGCCCTCCATCAATCCATCCATCACAATATTCTTGTTGCTGACAGGGAGAAGCTGCGGATGTCACGCATCATTTCCTGTTTGAGTTATGAGGGGCAGGGGTGATGCCACCTTGTAAAAAGGGTAGAGAGGATATGAGCGCGCTGCTTGAGTGTCGTGATTTAGCGGACTACAGAACAGAATTCGTTTAATCTGAGTAACCTGTGCTGGACACTGGATAGAGTCTGACGTTACAGTTTTCCATGTCGTACTTACAATGCTAGAACTGAGTAGCTCTACACTGCAATACAACAACAATGCTGTTTTTGTTTATTTCTGTGTCTTCCATATGAATGACAAACTTTTAGCTTCAGCCTCAGTGTTAGCACAATATCATGTATATAGCCATCACATGCATATTACAGACCGCTTTTACAGGGTTCTTGTTTTCAAAGGAATCAACTGGAAACACTAAAAAGTCAGCCAGAGACAGAGTTTTCAACTATCTCATGGAGAAAGAGTTAGGTATGTTTGCTATTTAGCTAGAGCTGATGGTTGTCATTACAAATGAAACTCCTGCTTTTGTCTACTTCTGCCTCAAATCAAGGACTAATTGTTTCAAAAGCTGTAGAGAGGTTTGAGTTGTAAATCTTATGATTGTTAACCGCATTATGTGACGTGCGAGAACGGACATTTTGACTGGCTTAGCAACAGGAACTAAACCATGTTCCAATCCATCTTCTTTAAGCCAATCTGATATCTCAGTTAGTAAATCAGTCACATTGTAACCTCATTGACCTCTTTCATCATCCGAGCCCACAGGAACCTACTGCGGTCCACTCTCACAAAATGAGTTCAATCAGCAGTTAACGGATGGAGTGTCATCTGAATCTGTCAGATAAATCATTCAATTCTCAGAGTCACACTGACATACTGACATGTTAATGATACAGTGGAAGTGAGCATATAAGGAAAGCCACAGAGTTAAGTGACGCTTGAAAGACGTTTGAGATCCGAGTGGGACGAAGGTTAAAGGACAAATATTGTAAACGCATGTGGCTGGGCACGTTTGAGTATGAGCGTGGGCGTGCACGTGAAGACATGCCTGTTTTTTTCATTGTGTTCACACCTGCAACATGTAGGCCCTTGTTAATATTCACCGTGGGACCTAGTTGTCAACTCCCTCCCTTCTCCCTTTAGTGCAGCATAATCCTGCTGGTTTGGAGGGTCAACATTCCAACGATAAGAGGTTATTGTTTCCTTCAGGCTCCACACAAGTTCCACTGGGCTCGTTTCGTAACACAGGAAGTTAGGCAATATGTCCATTGAGGCAACTAATCCAATGTAACAATTACACCTGCTAGTATTCAGACACAGCAAATAGGCTGTAGCATGAGAGGCAAATAAAATAGTTAACTCCAAAAATGATCTGTATTTCCATTATTTACTGGAGTACACCTGTGTTTTTAATACCAATCTTACAATTTAATGGAAAGTCAAGTTTGACACAACCAAGAAGTACCTTTTTAGATCCAGACAGACAATCGCTCATTCTTCGATGGCACTCACACACCAGTTGTCAGCCATGCATTATTGATACCTGGATCTACCTGTGTTGCCCCTGTTTGTTAAATTATTCAGCCCACCAGGCGTCCCAACAAGCATGTGTCATTTATGCATCAAAGCACAATGTGGCATTCATTCACCTAGGGCACCTTGTACCACACACTGACTGCGCGCTGTGCGAAACCGCTCCAAGGACAGAGAAAGGCGTTCTTGCCAAGATGGGCCACATACAAGCAGGGCCACCTGTGCTCATTCATTAGCATAGCATGCTAGCTGCACATAACAGGGACTGGACATGGGAGCAGCACCTCTATAAGGCAATGAATTCCTTTAGGCTTATATCACTGATACTGTGTCAAAAGGGTGATTTAGTTCTATGGTTATGTTTCAGGCTGCACTTTGTGGTATGAATATGGCAATAAACATATATTTGGACATTTTGGGAAATACGCTCATTAGCTTGACCAGAGTTAGATGAGAAGGTCGATGCCACCATCATGTCTTGTACAATTATGAAGCTATAGTTAGTAGTCGCTTAGGTTAGCTGAGCTTCACCTACCAGCACCTCAGAAGCTCACTAATTAGCATGTTACTGTCTTTGTGCTAAGCTAAACTAACCGGCTGCAGCTACATATTTAGTGTACAGACATCATCTAACGTTTGGCAAGAAAGCAAATAAGCGCACTGACCAAAATGCCGATCTATTCCTAAAACGCTACCATAGAATTGATTCAGCACCTGTGTGGAAGTGTCAACATAATCTCAGCATTACAGTGCATTACATTGTACAGGTGTTGCTTTTATTGTGTCCACCCTCTGCGTAAGAGAAAGCAACAAGCTCAAAGCTGTGAAAAAGTCCCACCACCAAACAGGTAAAAGAGTGAAAAGGCAAAAGAGGCTCAACCAGCAGAGGATCCAACAAACAGTGACATTTCAGAAAGTTACCTTTTTCGTCTGTATCTGTGATAAACTATACCGGCTACAAGCCTAGGGAGAGAAAAACATAATAGCGTATTGGTTCATTATTTGATTGTTGTCTACTGGGAGTCATTATCAACAACTATGGTAGCAAGTATTCTTCCTGGGCTCCACATTAGATGAACATACTGTAAAAACAAAAATATTGACTTGTAAGCTTTTATAGAGGAGCATTGTGATTAATGTCAACTCTGCTGTACCTTCTGTCACTGCAAAACACACTCTTTCCAAACTCAGTTCGTTAACTTTAACTTCAAATGGGAACAAGGACTATTATTCAACTATATTATTTTATATGTCTTGACTACTTTGAGACGATGAGTAGCACCTAATTGTAGCCGTTTAAGGGCTCATTTTGAGGATCATTTAGGTTTCATAGCAGTGATCCCAGCCTACACTCGTCGCCTACATATAAATCTGCTGGGAGATAATTGGGGAAAGAGAAATAAAGGATAAAAGGCTTCAAATCAAAAAGCCATTCAGACTGTGAAATTCCAGCTTGACTGTCTGCATCCTGACTTGCATTCAAATGAACTGAATCACATAATAAAACAGAATACGATATATATAAAATACTATGATGTATGAACATTTACCAATAATTTATGAGCCATAACTTTGAGTGTTCCCCCCAACATGACCATTTAATATGTTTCAGTTGTAAATTAAACGAGTATGTGTGTGTCTGTAACACACACCTATGCAGACTGACATGTGAACTCTTAGTGAACCAGAGCCGAAATCCAGCCCCCCCTTCTCACACTCCCACCTCCACTCACTCAGACCTCCATCCTCCAAATTTGGGAGAAGTCAGAGCAAGGTCAGCTTTGGTAGAAATGCTTTACTCTGTCACCGTCACTTAATGCCTCTTTCCCCCTCCTCTTTCCTCCTCTCATCTCTCCTCCACTCCCACAGTTTGCCTCGGGGGCTAACATCACTGCTCGCTACTGAAGCTTACTGACTCCCCATGAATTAAACATGGATAAACATATTCTCCAACTAACAGGCAAGCTTTTGTTGAGGGGGTGCCTTCACAGAGGCATCAGGCAACCACTTGAGTTGGAAAGTTGCACAAGAGATGTTTAGTGAGGGTTTAGGTTCAAACAGTACCGGCCTGGGCTGCTACTGCGACCGGGCCATGTGCAGTAACACTTCCAGGTACAATATATACAGTGTCTGTATGTGTGTACCTCACCTGTGAGAGAAGCTTGCTGTTATCGTCCTCCAGGATCCTCACTTTGGTCTCCAGCTGCCTGATGTAGTTGGAGGAGGAATCTGGAGGAGAGACGGAGAAGAAAAGAAGGGATTAGCATTTTAAAGACGAAGCAGGCACGGCCACTGGAGCAACAAAGGTTACTTATATTATGTGCAAAATTTTATATACTTTTCAACCCAAAAACAGAGAGATACGATTTTGCTGTTTGTTGTACAAACTGTACAGCCCATGCTAGCAGCTCTGTGATGCTGTTCTTAGTCTCATTTTGTGCTAAATGCTAACATCAGCATGCAACTTGTGCAAAATGACAATGCTAACATTCTGATGTTGAGCAGTTATGTCTGCCATGATCACCATCCATTAATCCATTATTTTAGGCTAAAAAAAATGTCCGGAAACAGTGACAAAACTGCTTGTATTTACCAACCAACAGTCAAAGACAAAATAATATTCACTTTACAATCATACAAAACAGAGAAAAGCTGAAAAGCCATTTTGAGAAGCAGAATACAGCAAATGTTTAGCATTCATCCTTACAATTCCTTCCTGACGATTCATTTTCTGTCTACTGACTGATTAATTGATCAACTCATCGTTTATTCATCGCCCTTAATATAAGCCTCTTGGCTTTTAGGAAAACGTCTAACTACTACTAGTATTATTCTGCAAATCCATTTACTGTGTGTAGTACTTTGTACAAAGCCCTAATGTGCTAAAACAACTAAATGTAGTTGGATGTCAGGGGTCAAGCGCCAAGCGTTCTCACCCAGATTAGCAGGGCTTGACCTAACTTTTGACCTCATACTTGACTGGGGCCATTTCCCAGTTTGGCCCACATTCTCCTGCGCCACTCATTCATTGTGAAACAGACATCAGTGTTATATTTGCTGCAAAACTGTCCCTATACTGTATATACCCGACAATGTAATGGTTGCCTAATTGCTCCACAGAGATTCCCCCAACTGTAGTTGATCCTGATAAAGCAGCATTCTGCGTCTACGTGAATCAATTCGACTGAGTTCAAACCGAGGACACGAGCTGTGTGAAGAGTGGAGATGCAGTTTGACTCAGTAGGTGGCACAGAGCATGTCATCTAAAAAGGCATGTTTAATTTACAGTGAGATCAAAGCCGAGGTACGCACAGGAACCGCACTCAGGCAACTAGTCGGGAGCACACAACTGCGCACACAGCTTTTTTCTGTTTTGTTTTCTAAGTGGAAGTACAGACAGACAGAGAGTGGAGAGGGTGGTGGGGGATATAACAAAGCCAGTGGGGAGGTTGCTGATGAAAATACTGGGATGAGTGAAGATGCAGACAAGAAGCCACTGCTGTAGGGTACTGCACACACACATACAATCACAGTTTGTCACAGCAGTGAGGTAACTCTGACCCTAACAAGTCTAACCAGCCTGTTATTCATGTAACCTAGTTGATCATCACTTTGCAACCAGGGGGCGCTATTGTGCACAAATCCAATATTAAAAACACACTGTGGCAGTGAGACAGCTAATAGCTATACCCTTGTTTCACACATAAATGAACATGCTGTATGTTTATATACAATTAAAATAGATGGTTATGCTTCCTGCAGCAACATGAATTCTTCAGCATCATGTAAAACAGGAAACCCTGTTTCCACAATCATGGAAATAGATTAGAGAAACCACAGAAACATATATAGATGGATTTTTTGCCTGACAGTGTCTTGGCTTTTTAAAGACACTTAAATAGAAATCTGAACAGCAGACTGTTTGTGAAACTCAGACACGTATACTGCCCCCGTACAGAGCCTGTCCTCAGCATCATTTCAAATGCTGCGTATCATTAATACTCTTAAATCTTTTCAGCCGTAGTTCAATAATATATTAGCAGTGGATGATAATGAATCTGATTACCGACTAGCTGTTAGAGCACGGAAAAGTGATTTCTCTTTTACTCCTGCTTTTACCTGATTTCTCCTCATAATTTGGTGTCTTGTGTGCACACCTACACATGTAAAAAAGCATGGCATGTACTAATGTGGAACGAGTGTCACTAAAGATGTCTCTTTCAGATTAAGGTGGAGAAATGCATGCATTTATGATGGCATAAAGTCTTGACTTTGGCAAAAAAAAAATTCCAGTTTGCCACAAAATCCAACACATTCTCACATAAACTACAAAACTGATCTTTCTCCTAAGACCTGCGAGTAAACAGGGTGAGCGCCAGCAGGGCCTGCAGGCCCACCTACTGTATGTCCAGCCCCTTGACATGTTCTGTCAGCTCGATGGTTAGAGGGCGGTTGGGCAGCTAGAGGAGGAGGCTGCAGTGGCCAGAGCTGGTAATCCTCTCTTCCTGCCTTGTGACCCCCTAATCTGGATTCATCTGCTGGCCTGACATGCAGCCAGATCTCAAGACGATTAGGATGAAGGCTTCTCAGCCTTCAGTCATCACCAGCACACTCAAACAACAAAGACGGAAGCCTCAGAAAGAGGGGTGGTGTGTATATTTAGATTGCTTACAGAGATTGAGATCTCGCCATCACTAATCCAATAAACACAGAAGTCATCCGAGTCTGTTAGGCTTATTTTTTTTTCTCCTTAGAACTAATTAAACAAAAATCAAGATAAGCAATCAAAGATAAATATTCATATATGGCTCAGGCATAATCTATTTCAATAGGATGCCAAAATTGGCCTAAGTGAGGAATCCCACTGTCATGAGCAGTCTTCACATACCACAGTACCATGTCTCCCTTCCACCCCCCATCTCTAAGCCTTTGATGTGTTAAACGGGAGGTTATGTTCAATCTCGGAGCGCATCACTTCAGCATCACACACGACATGATTAAGTGGTCCTGCTTAAACATGCGCAGATCTGCCGTGGGAACGTTCACAGGAACACACATAACATGCATAAAACACACACACACACTGTACACATGCCCAGAGCCGCAGGGATCTGCAGGGGGAGAATTCTGCCGTCACCCTCTCTTTAACACCCGGCTCTGGAGAGTCATCCTGGTGGGAGAGGGGTCAGGCAATTAAGCTGTTCCCTGAATCCCCTACCACTCCTCCATCCTTTTATTCCCTCCATCCCTCCGGCTTCACATGCTCTCCTTGCTGCCCCTTCATGAAGCTGGGGGAAAAAGCTACAGATGATAGCCAGGCCACAATAATTAGCCTACCCTGCAAAACTCAGCTCTGCATTGACTCTTTTATACACAACAAGCGCCCAGGGAGAGGCGATTATTACTTATGCATAACCTGAATGCGATCTAGAAGAGCTGATAAAGTGAGTACAAGGAAAGCAGGAAAGTAAAAGTGTCCAACTAAGCAGTAAACAATTCAGAGAGGGAGAGGCATAGAGTGAGGGGAAACCATGTCCTTACAATGCACAAGTAAGTTATTTTTACCTCTGCACAAGTGTTGTTTAGCCAATGAACTAAGCTGATATATCTTAATGTGAGAGCGTGTGTGTGTGCGTGTGCATGTGTGTGTTTGTGTGTGCACAGGACAAAAGGTGACGCAGACACTGGCGTGAGTCCGTCCCCCTCTCTTCAGTCACGTCACTTTGTATCGCGTCAGTGCCGCTGTGACCCACTTCCAGCGGCCACTCCCTCCTTAACTCAGCTCCACTCCCCGTTTCCCTCTCTGTCCGTTCCATCCTTACATTATGTTATTACACCACTCTGCTCTAACTTCTCTTGCATTTCTTTTCTGCTCTCTAAAAGGTGGGCAACTATTTTGTAGACCTGCCCATTGATCATCTGAGCTTTGCGGGGGGGTTTTCTCATTACTTTTACTAGATACGCTAAACAGGATGAAAACCAAGCTCCCAAAAACTTGGTGGAATCCTCTAAAGGTCATGACCTCAACTGATTCTTCTTTGTGTCCCACTGCACTCCAAACATCCCATCCCCATCTGTCCATTACAGCTCATTTTACTTCTGCACCATGCCACGGTTACTTTTGATCACATTGCTTGCAAGGTTGTTAATTTTTTAGGTAGTGTTACGGCTACTAGGAATAAGGCACAATTCTCCATCCAAAATGCAAATAAACACCGTAGAACTAAAACTTTGTAAGAAGATGTTGTGTTACAGGAAATGAGTACATATTTGTACATATTTGTGAGCCATGTTTACAGATTAAAGTCTTCAATAGGAATGAATGGGCTCGGGGGCTGAGAGCTATACAAACTGTCAGTCAAGTATTGAGAGACAGACTATGCATTTTATGGATTTGTTGACAATAACAAAAACTACAAAATTCCACCAGCGTTATCCTTTAAATATAAAAACATGAATGGAAATCTGTGGCTGCCTGCCTGGAATGGTAGAAAAAAACATTCACATTTCTTAAATGCAGCAACATGGTTTTGAAAGTATTCACTGTGTATATATGTTTAGTATATGTGAGCTGTAGTAAATGGGATAAAACACAGATTAACCACTGGCATGGTCTTTTAAGTGCTTGATAATGATAATGGCTGGATAACAACTTTAAAATATGGGATATTTTCAATAGCTTCTGTTTGTCTTTCCATCTCTACATTTGTTATTTCTCTCTACCCTTTGCCCTCTCTTTCTGTGTATGTTTCAACTCCAGTGTGGGGCAGTGGAGTGGGACGGAGTTTATTGGAGGTCAAGGCAGGCCACTCTTTTAGGAGCAAATTAGGAAGCGCAGGTGTAAAGCATGGAGGCCAGGCATGCTGGGAAAAGGGGGTGCTGCACGAATTAGGATGGCTTGTGTTAAAATTAGATCACACGTGTACAAATTTACACTGGGCACTTAGCTGATAAGCTGGGAATGTTACAATTAGAGCAAAACAAAAGCTGCCATGCTGTTGACTCCAAGGTCTTTGCTACATCCAAGTAGCTTTGGTAAAAATGTCTGGTTAAAAAGGACCAGGCTTCCCTTATATTTTCAAGTCAGATCCCATGGCTCATAGAAGCCTGCAGTGAATTGAAATCACTCTGCTTTTATTATTCCTGGCTCGGCTCTGGCTTTCATCTCCTATTCACAGCTGCATCGCACAGAGACATGGATATTCTCTCAGCGATTGTGTGTACGTGCGCGTGGACTGTGAATGAGTGCTTGTGTGCAAAATTTGTGAGATAGGGAACGCATGTGGGTGTCTAAGGTGACTGTATGTGTGTGCGTTCGGGTGTGTGGGAGGGAGGGAGAGCAAACGAGAGGGTTTGTGCAGGAGAGGGGACTTTTAAACCCATCTGTGATTATATTGTATGTGTGTGAGTATGTGAGCTCAAGGCAGGAGGTTTGGTCAATTACCTCAAGATGTTGAAGAAAGAGCAGTAACAGTCTAAACAGTCCCCCTCTCTCCTCTCCCCAAAGTCAAAATACAGTGAATTCCATGAAATCTGACCTCACTGGCTACAGAAAGTCTAATTTATCACACAAAAACATCCCCATTAACCAGAAACTTTGAAAAGCTCTAGAAAAACCTGTGAAAAATGACCCACATTCAAAACTGAAAAGCGAGGGAAAGAAAAGAAACTGAGAGGAACAGAAGAGAGGGAAAAAGGATGTGAAGAGAGAAAAAGGATGAAAAATTGAAAGAGGGAGGGGAAAATAAATAGTTATTTTCATTATTAACTGAACTGTTGATCATTTTTATGATTGTATTGTAGCAATAAATGCCCAGAACCCGAGGTGATGCTTCAAGTAGCATGTTTTGTGTCTTGCCTAAGAACTGACACTGTTTAAACCAGAGGTTTTCAAAGAAGGGGGGGGGGGGGGTCCAAACAGTTCCAAGGGAGGGTTCAGTGAATAGAAGTGAAAAATATTACATCAGTTATCAAAGGATCACATAGAATAGCCTAAATGTGTGTGATTTGAAGAGATAATTCAGAGATACAGTAATTTGGGGGAATTTGACTGTGTCAGAAACTTATAAATGTCTCAGGACAGAACTTTATTAATGTATTTGGTGATGGTGAAGTTTAAAGTTATATCAAACAACAATATAAGCCTATCCTGGCGTGTGTCTATGGGATCAAATGTGTCTATGGGATCAAATAACATAATCATGATCACCACAGGCAGCCAGGAATTGAGCAAAACTAGGGGGGGGGGCTTTTGCCAAGCTTTGTCTGAGGGGAGGCCCACAGTCTGACTTTGAAAAAGCCTGCTTTAAACCATTCCTTACTTATTTGCTCTCGTATGTTTGGCTTTGGAAAGGCAATAAAAAGAAACACCACTCCAAACTCTTTAAATGCCAAGTATGTCTTCTGCTACAGCTCCAACACACTGTGTTGGCATGTAGGGAAAAATCCAAAGCTTGACAAACCTGCCTTGCCTAGTTACCGTACGGTTGCTAAGCTATAGAATGATTGGACAGTTGCTGTTTGGTGTGTGTGTGTGTGTGTGTGTGTGTATATATATATATATATATATATATATATATATATATATATATAACATGTATATTTTCTACTCTCAAAGCAAGCTGCACATACCAACACACTCCAAAGAAGTGCAGAAGAATGATGTGTGCACCTCCAAGTAGGTTTGTACCTTTGCACTTGCATCTGAACCTGTGTGTGTGTGCGCCTCCTGTGCTTAGCTGCCCAGCGATCGGTCATAGCCAGGGCAAGTCGACCAGAGGAACAGAGAGGAAAAAGTTAAATGGGCAACCACACTGCATTAATGAGGGGGATGGCAGAACCTGGCAACCCAAGCACATAAACCACGGGCCCATGGAAGGGCTTCAAAGGCTCGACTGGCTCATCAGCTGGTGGGGAGCTAACCCCATCTGACAAGACATGGCACCCGCTCTAAGGGAGAGAGCACACCTAACCTCACCATGCACCCTCTGGTGTGTGTGTGTGTGTGTGTGTGTGTGTGTGTGTAGCAAGACATCTTTTTTCATGAGCATGTGAATGTTTCAGTGTGTGTGTGTGTGTGTGTGTGTGTGTGTGTGTGTGTGTGTGTGTGTGTGCGTGCGTGTGAGAAAAGCACAGTATTACTTTATGCTTGAAGAGAGACAACTCATGCTGAGTGACTAGTGTGAAAGTTAAAGAGACAAATTGATTACACTTCAAAATGGTTGGCTTGTTTGTGT
>JAVQJD010073767.1:0-20609 GCA_036023655.1 Nannoperca australis | reverse complement strand
TGTTGCCAAGCTGTCACTCCGATCAAAACTGGCCAATAGAAACGTCTTTCAGCGTAGGTCCCGCCCACGGAATAAAGCGGAACCGGAAGCACAACTTTTAGATTCGCAAGCAAAACTTTAGCAAAACTTTTAGATTCGTAAGCAAAACTTTTAGATTAACAAGCAAAGCTTTAGGGTTCGCAAGCAAAAATTTTAGATTTGCAAGCAAAATTTTAGGGTCTGAAAGCAAAACTTTAGAGTTTGCAAACAAAAGTGTGAAAAGTTTCTCTCTCCAACCATTTTTTTGACTGCTTTAAAAAGAAACAAAATTCTCTCCATATGTAAGTGGGACAGTATGCAAAGTCTAACAGCTTGCTCTTTACTCATATGACCTGTGTATGTCAACACATTAGCAGACTAATGTGATAATGACAAAACAGAATCTAATTATCAATATCTACTTGTGGTACTAATGACTAGACAAATGCAGGCAGGCAGTCAGACATGTACATGCAAATATAAAAAAACTAATATGCATGTGCAAACCGCGAATCTTTAATCTTGAAATAAGAAAAGCGTAAACTCAATAGAAATGTGCCACCCACAGAAATCATGTTTATTTACACGTCATCCTCAAGTGTGACTTTCACATTCAAGCAAGCTAACACAGAACCTGCTGTAATTTGGAATTAACTATATGTGTGTATATAAAAATGTGCGTATTATAGTGAACATTTACCCTACGCAATCCTTCTGGACTTCTTTGAATGAGAGAGGTGTTTTTTTTCCTCTCTCAATCTCTCTATCACTCTTCTCTCTCTCTTTCTCTCTCTCTTTCTCTCTCTCTCCAGGTTTTTTCTCCTAGGAAAACAAATAACCGCAGCAGCCATAGCGACAGAGAGCAAAGGAAGACCTGGCCCGGGCCTGTCACCTTTGAAGCGTCCTGATTGGTCGAGGCCCGCTGTGTGAGCTTTGTTGCCGTGTGGACGGTGAGGCAGGCAGTTCTCTGAGCGTTGCCGTGGACGCAGAGCTATCTCAGCAGTCCTGTCAGGGTGGATTTACGCTGCAGGCTTTTTTTTCACTCCTGTGACACATTTTGTGGCTGGATGAAAGGAAACCTCAGTAAACCAGTCCATATTAACTTCAGTGACGGTGACGATAGATCTGCTGACACATTGACTGTTTATTGACATAGGAAATATCATAGAGCCTTTTCAAACTAGGGAAAATCAGACACTTATGGTTTTTTTCACATAGAAAACCATGACCAGTTTGTCAAGTGAAATAGTATAATTTGAATATGCAGTTTATGCACTTATGTAGGATAATAAACCTAATTAAATAAGCACAACAGAACAATTGCCACAAAAATAGCTAAGTACCTACACATGTTGTAAGTCATCATATAGAAATAACAGCTATTAAATACGACTGATGTGAAAAACTTTAAAGCAATATTTTGTATTTTTGTTTTTTGGGGCCACAGGCAGCAGAGGAACAAGCTGTAAACACTGACATATTGTCCCCTTTTTAAGTTGATTCGTTGAACGTGTTAGCAAACAGTTGCTTATTTACACATCCCTCACTTTCCATACATATTCACTCACTTCCCCTTTCAGCTCTGTTTTTGTTCTCCACCAGCTCCAGTGACGATATGTCACTTGCTAATAATTACTTACAAAATATGACAAAACTACCCCTAACAGAAAACAGCTCACATGAACAAAATGTCAGACTGAATGAATAAAATGACAATGTCAGTAATAAGGTTGTAACTAGTCTTCCCAAGTTTACAGTTGGTATGGAGAACTTCTGATCATGGTCATGGTGTCAGGGCAGCTTTGAACTCAACTAAGGATGTTAAATATTTCTACAACTTCGGCTTTATCAATGATAACACAGGTACGCCGATACCTTCTATCATCAGTAATGAGTACCATTTGACCTTTTCATATTACTCACAGTGGTGACTACAATAGATGACTGATTGAATGGATGTGTGGTAAATGCCATCCAATGGTTAAAGGGTAGCAGCAGCATGAGCATACAGGCTAACCCAATGTAGAATAGTGGGTTGTATATGTTTTTTTCTGTTCCTGTATAAGAATCCAATTACAATGTTTTGTTTAGTTTCCATCCATTTGTCATGCCTGCATATCCTGTTCAGGGTCACAGAGGGTGTTGGTGCCAATCCCAGCATACACTGTGTCATCAGTTCATCACAGTGCCGTCTTTTATTCTTTTACGAAAGTTCAGGTAGGAAACGTCGCAGATGTGAATCTGCTTTCGGTGCCATTGTTAGTCATCCTACCCTCGTTTGTTATTGCCCTGCAGCACAGTGCTGATAGATGAGGTTAAAATACAGTGAATAACTATTGACAGTTGTTTCCTCCATAGGAAGAAGACATACAATGAGGTCTCTGATTCTGTTGTTCCCAGACTGGATCCAGATTGAGCTGATGACTTCCTATGACTCCTCTGACTCACTTTTCTCTGCATCGTGTATCTACAATACTGTATGTTGATCCAGACCCCATGTGTCTGATCACTGTCAGGTTACCCAGTGTACGCTGTCTTAAATTCATTCTTCCTCTAAAGTCAATGCCATTTTTAAAATAGGTTGAAGACACAGGCAAAGAAAACTAATACAACCCACAAAATATGGTCATATGGTGTAGTGAGCAATACCCCGCTAGCTTGGCAGACTAAGCCATTACAAGAACTGAATGTGCAACTTGAAGGCCATATCAAACAACACATGTCCGCTTATCTTTCTCATCTTGCTTATCAAAGGCCGCAAATTACACATTCACCACACAAGAATGTATCTCATTTAAACAAGAGACATGTCGACCATTAATGTTTGTGTACATGTTTTTCACCAATACAGTGCATTTTTTGTATTTGTGGATCAGAATGTACACAGGCAACTAATGCTACTTCTACACTCCAACATGGCCAGTATGATGAATGTACTTGTACGTGTGTGTTTGTCTACATGCACAGACATGTTTCATACAGCTGCAGAGTATGTGGTCTGTAATTATCTGTTAATGTGTCACATCATTAGACAGAACTGTGACCCCTGATGGTTGTCAGATACCCC
This sequence comes from Nannoperca australis, assembly GCA_036023655.1. NCBI lineage: Eukaryota > Metazoa > Chordata > Actinopteri > Centrarchiformes > Percichthyidae > Nannoperca > Nannoperca australis. The sequence goes on along the minus strand of JAVQJD010073767.1, from coordinate 17,524 downwards.
AGAGAACAGCCCGAGGCATTCTCACTCTGCATTCAAGCTGAACTTTCAACTCAGAGACACAAAGGAAACTGGCCACTCACACACAACCATACGCAGACATATACGTACTCATATAACACATGCATTCACAAAGACTCACAAGTACATACATACAAAACTCAGCAATTCTGACATATAAAAAAGTACCATTTTTCAAATTATGACATTATAACTGTTTGTTTGGTTTTTTTTGGCCACATGGGGGCAGCAGAAACAAATGTTGAACCCAACATTGACATATAATCACCATTTAAAGCTGGGAAAGGCAGAATCTGTGCAACCTAAGCAAAACCGGCAGCAGAAGGAGTTGGTTCCTCTGTCAATCGTGTCCCACGTTGGGCTCGTTCTCCATTGCGTGAGTCTCACCAAGACTGCAACTTGTCTTCTCAAAGATGCCCCTCCAGTGCTTCGAGGCCACCGAGCAGAGCGCCTCAAGCTTCAGAGGCAGCTGCAATGCCGTCCAGCAGCGGGAAGAAAGGCTAGTGCACTGCACACACACTGTCCCCCGACAAAAGTTATTCCCCACTGTTTGTCATCATGCCTCTTTCCCACTTCGCTTACGAGGTCCATGGCATTGAAAATAATGAGCCTGAAGCCAGGACATGTTGTTTTGTACTATACGCTGCTGCAGGCAAGGGAGGTATTAGAAATGTATCATAAGTTGCAGGATTTTTTGCAGGATTTTCCTCTACTAAATCAGGCTTGTACCATCAGAAGGGACGTGTTGTGCATCTGCTCTTGTAGCTTAGCTAATACGAATGCACAGTCGCTCTGAAATACCTTGTGATTGGCTAAAGTCTCCCGTCACGGGCTAGATTTTCTGAAGCCTGTAAACAGAGCCAAGAGGAGTGGCTGAAGTAGAGGTCTGCTCTCAGACCACTTGAATTACAATATGCTGCACCGTTAATATGGCATTTTTGTCCAATGACGCCAAAATAAAACTGCCTACCCAACCTTTAAGTTGATATGGTGAACAGCAGGTAAAAAGCAATATGTTTCTAGCCACCTGGTGAAGTCCAATATTCACTCTATTTTTGGTCTCTACCAACTCCTGAGGGAAACATCTGGCTCTTTAGCTGCTAAATGCTCTGCTGTGTTCACCAGCTAGTGTCTGACTTTGTCTGTCCATTAATTGATGACAAACCCTGCAACTTGTGTTCAATTTCCAATACCTCCTTTGCCTACAGCGGCGTATAGTAAAAAACAACACGTCTCGGCTCCACACGGAACATGAGACAAGGGATAATGGAGTTAAGGAACATACTTCATGGACCTGTATGTCAGATCAGTAGTAACCCTTTATAACAAGATTAGATAAAATGTCAGAGAATATCAAAAATAGACCTGCAAGAGCTCAAAAGTTGCATTTGGAAATGTCAATGTGTACGGTCAGTTTGAGGATGACATACATGAATTATTTTTAGAATATGTCATTAAAAATAGAAGGGATCCAGAGCAAACAGTTTGTCTGTGATTAGAAATGATTTATAGCCCTGACAGATTTGATGTTGTATACGTTCATTTGGCTGCATAAGAAGAAATATCATTTTCCTGTGAAAACGTCATTTCTACTGTTCTGCTAATCATCATTTTAAAAAATCACTCACTGTTTAAACCTCTGATCAAACATGATGGTCATCAGGAAGTCAATTTCAAACTTGATTAGAAATCCAACTACACAACAAGTTATTAAATCATCTATCCCTTTTTTTCTGTGACTATTTATCATGCGGAACAAGAAAAACCTCTATGTCACCAGACTCTGTTCCTCATCATTTAGCACCCATAATCTCCCATGGCTTGTCTAACCCTCTGAGATAAGTCCAGCCCCTCAGTGTTAGCCTCCCTTCTTCCAGCCGTCAGGTGTAGTGTGTCTGACAGCTTTATTCAGGCAGTAACACCAGCAGTGAGGTTCACGCAAAGGTAATTAATCTGGAAACCTAAGGCTGCTCCCCATTCACAGCGCACTAGGTAGATAATTATAGCTACAGGCCTTTGGGGTTACAAGGGCAATGAAAGTGCTGAAAGGCAAGCTTAAATGAGAGACTGAAAAGTTATATTTAAATTTTTTTGTTTTAACCTCCAGAGTTTCATTTGCTCCTTTAACCAGCTGCCTTTGGGGGATTATCGTACTGTGAGGATAGAATGAAATAAAACACTAAATGAGGGTTTTAAATTGTACTTTGTTCAAAACAGAACATAAAATCAAATTTAAAACGACTATAAAGAAGTTAATGACCATATTCCTCCTCTTACCTTTACCAACAGGCAGGCTCTGCAGGAGATTTGCGGTGGTGCAAGTGTGTAGTTGTGTAAATGATGGTGCTGATAGATGAGTTCAACAGACAAGGTCACAGTTCAAACCTGGAGGCCATGACAGCAAAATTACCATTTCAACAAACGTGATGTTTGGACAGTCCACGACATCTGTGGGATTCCTGATCAGCTTAAATCCATCTGCCAGGCATTAGACAGGGAAAAATCCAGACGTCTTCTAATTGCTGTTTAGGTAATTACTGAAATGACTGTCTTGTTATCACAACCTTTTCTCCAACAGAATATACAACCAATGTTTGCATTATTAAAACCCAAGCCATTACAGCCTCCACAGCCTCCTTCCGTCTGAATCAGCAAGTGTGTAAATGCCCACAGACTTATGTTAAGGCCCGACAGGAGACGATCAATATTAAACCACTACTGTAAGGCTCTATTTGCTATGAATATTTAACGCACACAGTTCAACAAATGCTTCTCCCAGTTGCACCAGAAGGTAAGACATATTGATTTACCTCCATCATGTGGGTCTTTCCTCCACGGTCATGTGCCTGCTAGTGGCAAATACGTAAAACGCTTCAAAGTGGATTTTGGGCTGCACGTCTACAGTAAACAGTAGGGGTGGCAATACCACGGAATTTGGTTACAATCCAACGATCGATCGGTACCAACTAATACCAGTGCCAGAAAAACAGATTTCGATACCCACACCAATACTTTTTAATATTATGAGTAGCTAATGTACTATAATGTAGGGGAAAGAAATGTACATTTATTATTATTATTAAGTGATTTGCCAAACATTAAGCTTTTCATTTTACACTCTTTTTTAATTACTTGATCACATGCACGTTAAAACACAAGACAGTTGATAATGTTGAATAGTAATGCCTATTGTGTGAATTTTTTTAAATAATGATGTGATCGCTGCACTCATGCACACGGCAGCTTCACACAGTGGAGAGTACAGGTACAGATACGCCCACCCATAGACACGTTCATTTCGTAATGTATTATTAGTCGGCTTTACGGCTCACTTTCACAACTTTCCGTCTTAAAGTGACTGAGCCCGATGCTCTGGTGGAAGTCGCCAAGTAGAGCTAACGATCAGTTTAAAGAATAAGTCAACCAGTCACCTGCTGATTCCACAAATGAGTCATTTTTTGTTGGCTGCTTCTTCTCTGCATTCTTAAATACACACACGACTATGAAAGCAGAATGGTTCATTAGGCTTTATAAATGAATGGATTACAAAAGACTATAGTAAATCACATTGTTAAAATATAATTTACATAATAGGCTGAAATATTTTGGCATGTAGCTGTTGACATAAAACATGTAGAAAAAGGTGATCAGACAGGACTTTGGAATTTGAGAGGAGAGAAAAATAGCTTAATATCTAGTTGTTCACAGCTTCTTCTACTAAATATATACTGCATACTGTTAAGCGTGCATGTTAAACAGGTTTCCATAATTAAAAGAATACTAGCAGTAAGCGCTTCTCACTGAGTGGCTTTGGAAGTTTGTAGAAATGTCTCTGTGTATTCACAGTGAGTCACTCACAGTGAGACACTTCACACCCATGACCCTAAATGAAAATTTCCTGTTGCGTGGAAAAGTCCTTCATCTGGGTGTTGGTGCATTTCCATGTGATTTAATATTCAAAGTCTTACAGGTCAGGATGATCAACATCAGCTGCAAAAGTTGCTAAACCCATCGATTGAAAAACTGTAACAATAATAATGAATTTTTCTGCCAAACCAGAAACAAAGGTCATATTGAACTTTGATGACAGCCAAGAATAATCAGACCCCATATCCATAACCATGAACTGAAAAATAATGATCTATCTTGCAGCTTAATAATGTCTGCTAATATATTCAAAAGCAACATGTTAATTTTAATAAGATTTTCATTGAATATCACATCTCGTGGAGGAGATTAGTCTTATCAACAGCAGTGATAAACTACCTCTGCAGGGTATCTCATTGTGAAACTTCTCCCTCTTTTGGTCCTCTGATGAAAAGCAACGGCTCGGCATCCTGCTAATAATCTAATTAAAGCCAAACAGCCGCACAGCTTGCTCCATCATATAATCAGTCATCCCCTTCACCAAGATTCATTTTAAGAATGGCATGTATTATCTTCCGTATTCTGCCCTTATAAGAAGGTTATTAGTTAAAAGAGCCTGAATATGATGTGCTTTGTAATGTAGGAGGGGGAAGAAAGGCTTTGTTGAAGAAGGTCAAACCTTTGGCTTAATGTTTACTGAAAAAACACAACAGCTACACTAGATCATGATGTTATCAGAATATATTTTCTGATGTGTTATTTCAGATTTCAGATATTTAATCCTGTAAGATATTAAGATCCCTGCAGGACCAGACATCAGGCCCTTAGATAAATAAAGGTGTTATTGAAAGCTACAGTATAGAGAAGAACCTTTGCAAACAGACTCCACATATGTTGTCTATTCAAATGGGAAAATGCACTTGTTGAAGCCAACCAGCTGCAAATGCAATCAGCGGCGGTTGTTACACAGCGCTGCGTGGCATGCCAAGATTTTTAACAGGCTTCAGCTGAAAAGTATCTTGAGTAGCTGCAAACTAAACCTGTCATTGCCATTGATTCAGACAAACATATCCTCACCAAATCCTCAAGTAACCGTGCACAAGTCGGGCTTGTTGTGTTAAGGCCGAGGTCAAAGCATGTCCCAGAGAGAAAAGCATGTGGAAAGTTAATTTACTTCTAATGTTGTAACATATCAGAGGTGATCAGCCTGGGTTTTTTTGCACAAAATGTATTTAGGTATGATCAAAAAAAGTAAGAGTTCTTTAAAAACACAAATTTAAACATCACTTGAGCAGAGGGAATTCGCACCATGCAGAGATCCAAATGCAGAAAGGTTGGAACTGTTTTATATTTTTAGAGAAGCCATAAAAACTGAGAAAACCACATGTTCATCTTTAACCTATGGGACTCCTTCTTCATTTTCCACACATCTAGGTCAGAGACTGGCTATGTTTTGATCATCTTGACCTACTGCAATGATAGTACTGCTGTCATCACCCAAGATGACACTTTAATTATTATTTAAAGATTGATGGTAAATTATGGCCTAACTGTATGTACTTTCAGTTAGCAGGAGCAGCGAGTAAAAGAAAATCAGCTGGCCGTGTACAATGTTTGGATGATATGTAAAAATGTGGTCTGTTTTCCTGTTAGGTCTCATTAACACATGTACTTTTCACACCATGTTTTTCTACATAAACATAACAGATGCACCTGATATTTTCTTTTTTACGAGACTTGTTGTGGGCTGTTTGTAAAACCACAACATTTATATTTGTCAGTGTTGACCATGATGTTTACTTTCTGTATTAATTCTATGCAATTACACTCTACGGGGTGTTTCACAGTAAGTTATATTTTGATCTGTCTTCTTTCTTTCAGACTGGTTGTAGCTTCATATTTGCACATTTGCATACATACAGTGGAATACAGAGTGGAATCAAGCTTCTTGTCAAACTCTCAGTAACAAAGCAAATACATGTATTTCCCAAAACTTTGCCTGTTTTTTTTTTTTGCATGTTTAAGAATCAGTCACATCTTTGCATAATGCTGCATTCGATTGATGTCCTCATATGATCCAGAAAATCCCCTTATTCTCTGCGCTCATTACAATGATACTATAGAAGAGACAATGTGGATTTGTTTAAAACAACCAGCTCTTGAAGAAGCTACCAAAACATACCCAGTCTGTGTGGGTGGTTGGTGTGTGTAAAAAGAAAAATAAGAAGATGGTTCATACAGACAAAAACAAAACCTTCAGTCCTCACTGATGATGCTGCTCTCCTGAGGGCCAATTAATAATACATTTCACATATCACAAGTTCACATATGAGAGACTGCTGTCCATAGTTCGCAAAGTTCCATAAAGTAACACTTTCCAGGTTGTATAGTTCTCTAAATATGCTGTTAAATACAAAATCAAACCTTGACCTGCTCTCCTACACAACACAAAGATTGATATTTGAAAATGTTTCCAGCTGTGTAACCCTGACTTATGCAGACTCAGAGCTGGAGAGCCTGCAGTGACCCACCAAGTCCCTCCACTGAACCTCCAGCAGGTTTGGCAACAGTGATTAGACCAGCTGTAAATCTTAGTGGGCTTACACTTCCTTGCCAGACTAGAGTGAAAGCTTCATCACTCAAACGTTGTGAATCAAAACAGGGTAGCATCTGGGTGTAGTCAAATGTAATCCTCAGTCAACCTTTCGATATTTCCTGACTTTCTAAACAAAAAAAGATAGTTCAAGGGAAAATTGAGGTTGTTGCACACTTGGCTGATGCAAACAAGCTTTGATTGCACTGCAAACTGATTGCATGCAAACCAATAATGCCACTGCACCTTTTCTGACTCACTATCTAAGTGTTTGTGCACAGAATCTAAGCTGCTGTTCCTCTGTGTGACTCTGTATGCATATGTCTTCCTTTCTGTGTGTGGGTATGTGTGTGTGCAATATGAAAGTGTGCTTGTGTGCCAACATCCAGCTGCAGCAGCTTCATTCATACAGGTGTCATCTTGTCCAGGAAAGCCTGTATTAGGTTTCGTGACATTGTCAGAGCAGGTGCAATGAATTATCTTCCTGTTTCTTTCTGTAATGTTTTACCTTTCAATCGTTTCTTTTCCCCTTTCACAGCCTCAAGGCAGGATCTTGACTCAACCAAACTGTAACGTGACACTAAAAGAGTATTACTTTCCCTAATGGTGGACATGTTTCAGAGGGTAGCGCTTCACTGTCTCTCTGGGTCAAGGGATTTGGTGGCAGAACTATCGTCATCACAGCACATGCGGTTGAAGAATTCGCGGAAGTTTATCAGCTGATTCACAACTGATGTCTTAGTTTATGACAACATTTCAAAGAAAAGGGAAGTAAAATTACCACAGCACAGTCCTCTGTGTAGGTGTCGGGGGGGACCAATGGCAGCCACAAGACAGCGGATTTGTGGTCACATACACAGACAGTACACATGGTGACTGACGTATTAGTGTGGATGTCGCCTGCATGCAGTGGCAGTTGGAATTAACATAAGGCTGCATTCTCGGAAGTGTTTTTCATACTGCACTCTTATCTTCTGTTGTACTGCTGGTATGTTGGCAGGATTTCAATGCAAATGCAGTACGTGTCACCTGGAACATTTCAAATGTGGTAGCACAAAACACTTTTGTTCAAACAAAAGTACAGAGAGAAGTCCCGTAAATAAATAACTAAATAAAAACCTTTCAGATAATAATATGCTGCCAGGAGTAACAAAGCATACAAAATAAAGATGGGTCTTTGAAGAAATCACATATCAGGCCATTCAGATTAAGTTTTGTGTAGGTTGTGTTGCACCATCATCCTGTCTTGTCTCTGTTGTTACATGTACAGTAGCTCTGCCAATTGTCACTGCTTCAACAGATTATCATTCTTTGCAATATTGCTCTACAGCACCACTAGTGGTCTCTCCAGGGTACCTTAAATTGTATATTTTCATGATGATATTAGGTAGAAATGTGATGAGGAAACTAACACCAATCTCATGCTTCTGCATAAAGTACAGAGGCAGAGCCAGGATAGTTACCCAAGCTTAGCATAAAGACTGGAAATACGGGGAAACGGCAATACTCAAGGTTATAAACTTCAAAAAATACACCTACCAGCAGCTCTTAAGCTCACTAATTAACATGCTGTGTCTTGTTAATTGTATCTGTATAATGTAGTGTAACCATTTCCTGACAAATAATATTATACCGTATACCGAGAAAACCGTTGGTAAAATAAGGCTTACACAATGTCTACACAGCCCACCTATAAAAATCTGAACGTTAGCAGAGCAGCAGCTTCTGTCTTACATAAGTTTTTACAAATGATGCGTTCAGCCTCACACTGAGTGTAGATCACCTGCATTTTGGCAGCTCAGACTCTTTCACACATAACTTTACAATACAACACAACGAATAGACTTGTATATAACAGATAATAGGCCTTTATACACAGCTGGATTTATTAAAGAAGAGAAGAGAATAGATGTGTATCTTTTCCGTAAGAAAGGTAAAATATCTTAAGGTAACGTGATGTACTGATAACATATACGTTTTGTAGCCTATATGATTATCTATATACATACAGTATGCACCTGGTTTGCACTGTACCAAAATCACACAGTGATGTTATACAAGAGATCGTACACATTGGATGATGAATATGCACCACCATCATGCCTCAGAGCATGCATCAGGGCAGACTACCTGTGTGTGATGGTACAGTACAAGTGTCATGTGAGTGGACCGAACTTGGACTTTTAATGTGTATGTCTACATGCGTAGTAATTAGGCTATCATACAGTGTATGTTATAGTGTCACACATGATATGAATCAGTCGAATTCTGGTTTGTCAAGTTGTCTAGCTGGGTCATCAGTTATCCTAATAAATCGTCTCAAGTATGGAATAACACCATCCGTATGAATTTATCAAGCGGTGGCATGTACACAAGGGATGTTTTGGTTCTGCTGATGGATGTTGTTGCAATACTATTGTTACAGGGGTCACTGCTGAGGTATGAGTTGAATCTGTTTCTGCTGTAATCCAGGGTTTCTATTCAAGTTTCTCTTTCATTCTCATTGAAAACAAATAGAAAAAGCTGCCCTCTTCACACCCTCAAACTAATCCACTCCTGCTTCCCCTCGGAGATAAATGGAAACTGCAGCAAGTTGTGGTGTGTATGACAACTTACTGAGGTGACCATTAGGCTCCAGTATAGGTGCATAGTTTTCCAGTGGCTTAATTTGTAGAAACACAAGTGCCCATCACCACATACATTTGAATAAAGCTAAATGTATTACAACTGTGACATTATTAATGGTAACAACAATAATTGTTAAGAAAGCTCACTGGAGGTTCTTATATAACCGAGGCACAACATGAAGTGTCTTACCGTTTGTGAAAAATAGCACAGGTTATATTAAGACAACAACTTGTGCATCAGCGTTGATGGTGTGAACAAAGCAGACAGAGAAATGGAGCAGACAGCCGTGGCTGAGAGTGTGTGTGTGTGTGAGACGCTTGTCTAGACGGCGAGCAAGATCCTTCCCGTCATTGTTGGTTGGCATTGAGGGGCTGCAAAACAGGAAATAATCTCTGAGGGAAAACATACAGCTATGAACATTTGAAAGTCAAAGACACATAAACATTACAAAAATTAAGTAAAATACAGCATTTCAGCATTATTTTAAATTCTAACACTGACATACAGTAAGTGTTTTAACTAAGCACTGCATCGTTTCATTCACTTTTTATTGTCTTCACTGCACCCCCTGAATGTTTTTAATGTGGCATTAAAAACTGAAGACATTGTCCAAGACAATGTGCAACATCTATACCTATGTAGGTTTAACAGAATTATGACTAATAGAGAAACCTCAATCCTTAAAGTCTGTATTTTGCTTACCAATCTATTTTTCAATCTACAGTTGAATTCACTATATTAATGATCCGTCAGTAGATTCCAGATTTAGATTTCTGAATCAGTTTTGGTCATGGTTAACTGGAGCAAGTCTTCCTTTGCTGGAATATGTCACGTCCTCTGGATGGGAAAAAGAAAAAACTGTGCTGTGTTCTTAATGGTCTATTGCGCCATCTTGTGGATACAGCATTCCGTTTTGAAATACTCTTTATTTTAGTTTTTCTCTGCTCGTGAAGAAATGTAAAAATAAAAAAATATTTGTTCATTTTCATGAAGAAACGTGGGTCGCGAGATGTCGATTCAATTTTTATTGTCAATTCTGCAGCGTGTACAGGACATACAGAGGATTGAAATATCGTTACTCTCAATCCCTCAGTGCAAAAACTACAGAATACACAACTAAATATAACCAACACAAAAACATACCAATACAGCCACCCAAAGAACATACAACAAACAAACCTGGCACAAGGACCAGGCATAAAGAGACATACAGCGTCTGTCACTGTGTAGTGCAAGAGTAAATAAATAAAACAATAAACCCAGTAAATGTACATATATATGTATACATACCCACACACAAACACAACTTTTTATCTAACTTGTACTAACGGTGTACAGGAACTAAAAACTTTTAATGCTTACATGTACGAGTTTTTAATATTTAAAATATCCATTAAAAAGGTGAAACAACAAGATACACGACAAAAGAAAAAAAAGTCGATAGTGGGTAATTTTGTCCCTGTTCGGCTACTGTCGTCGGCCACGTGACCATACGTCATATTTGTCCCTGGTGGTTAGCGGTGAAGCTGGAAAAACAGTCGCTTCTCTTATAACTTTTTAACAAGAACACAAACTACAAACATGGAGATCGGGACAGAGATCAGCAAGAAAATAAGAGTGAGTAACATTGTGGGCTGAATGGGAGAGATTTGCTCCGGACTTGGTTACAGTTAGTGCAGCATAGACGCTGCTAGCTAACATTAGCTCGCTAGCGTGATTTGCCAGTCGGGGGGAATGGTAACGAGGTTTTTATTTACAAGGCCGAAGGAAGCAAAGGTTTACAGGCGTTTCAGCAGCGTTTTTATTTGATTTTTAATGTAACTTCTGTAGTAACAGACGTAGTGCTGCGTTGCCGGTTGCTAGGTAAAGCTATATTTGCAAATAAATAATATCGGTGCAGCCGGGATACTGTCCACAATTTGTTTAAGTAGATAATGTATCATGTACTCTGCTTTTTGTCTTGTTTCAGGCTGCCATCAAGGGCAAGCTTCAGGAGCTCGGCGCATATATTGGTAAGTGAATCAAATTTCAAAACTGTTCTTTGGCACGACAACTGCTTGGTATCAAACATTACATGCATTTCCTCTCTTTACCGCTTTAGATGAGGAGCTTCCTGACTATATTATGGTGATGGTGGCAAACAAGAAAACCTCCCAACAGATGGCTGACGATCTCGCCCTTTTCCTTGGAAACAACACTATTAAATTCACAGCCTGGTACGATCAAAACAACAAAAAAGAAACTTATATTCCCTGTCTAATTAAATTTGCCAGTTTGTGTTCCCTTAATACTTTACAGGTATTCTCAACACTACTCTATTTGTTCTGGCCATAACATGGGGTTGTTGATTGATTTCAGGCTACAGGGTGTCCTCGAGAAGTTAAGATCTGTTGCAGTCGGTAAGTCAGACTATGTTGAATGCATTCGAGATTCTCCACACACAACCAGCTGAAGTGATACCTGCTTTATACTTGCTGAATGCACGCAACCTATAGTTTTAGTGTCTCAGACGAGGTGATGTTTTATTCCTCCACTTGTCCACGTGGCGGTTACAGAGCCAGCACCCCTCGGACACCAGCTCCAGTCGGACAGTGGTGCCGTGGCTGGGAAGACCCGCTCGTCTGTGAGTGAAGACGGCAGGGCAGAGGAGTCGAAGGTGCTGACGGTGTCCAGCTCGCGCTCTGATAGGACTGAAGCGCGCGTGTCCAGTTCCGCTCATGAAAGCAGGTGCCTAATGCAAAATGTGCTGACGTTCGCTACTTAAATTACAGTAAAACGGCACCCTGCAAATGTAAAAACATGTATACATTTCTGTTTATCAGGAGAGGCACCTTGGAGAAGAGTACCTCTCGACTTACCTCCACTGTTAAGCCCCTCATGGAGCCGCTCCCGTTAGATGCTGTAATTGACATCAAACCAGAGATGGATGATGACCTCATCGCCGAGGACCCCGTAGAAATAGGCACCAACCACGGTCGAACACGGCGCACAGCTAGTAGACCCACGGCTGAAATCTACAAACCGGGTCAGAGCAAGTTTACATCAGTAAGCTCGGCGGACACGTATCGACCCACAGAAGGATCCTCCCACGCCAGGCAGCAGGACAGCAGAGGCAGTAGGAGCTCCAGGACCGGATCCAGCAAGGTAAAGTGATTCCATGAGTGATTTTTTTTCAGAGAAGGGTAATGTAGGACTGCACGACTTATCCTTGCTTGTGATGCTCACTTTCTGATTCTCTCCTTCTCTCTGTTCAGCAGGAGGACTTGTCGCGGAAGCGCAAGGCTCCAGTGGCGAGTTCGGTGGTGCGAGTGAACAGAGCGGCAGACGAGGACAGCGACGATGTAGAAGAGGAGGACACAAGCTACGGAGGCAGAGGCTTGTCCAGTAGAGTGTCCCTACCCTCCAAACCAGAACGCAAGTCAGTGTCAACACCGCGGATGATATTTTGGAACATTATTGGCTTAGAGGGCAAGCCAGGATTGTACTTCACCGTTAAAAATCATGTAGCAAAAATGTTTTGTCCTATGTATTTACATTCAGTTAGAATCCAAACGTGGAACTGGTCTTATCATGTAGAACCTTTCACCGTCACTAAACAGGAACAGCAAAAGACAGTCTGGCACGGACTTCATCCTTCATCAGACAACTGACGTTCTATGTCTTTAACAATTCTGCCGTTTCTACTGTTTCAGACCAACTCTCCCTCCAGCCAAGCAAGCCAACAGGAATCTGATCCTGAAGGCCATCTCCGAGGCCCAGGACTCGATAACCAAAACTACAGCCTACCCCACAAGTATGTTTGACGTGTTACCATGAACATCTCCGTTGCCGTTATCACTTTCTTACATTGACCCCTACCCCAGTACCACAGAGGCAGACCGTTCCCGTGGCACCTCGTACTCGCTTGGCCAGCAGTGAGGAGATGACTGCAGCCATCCACCTGGTCCAGGAGCACCTCCACAGCCTGGCCCCCAGGGTTCAGGCCTACACCTCCACAGAGCTACCTCCTTCCAGAGCACCTGGTGTGTTACATGAAACGTGTAATTACTACAGAGTACAATATATGTAGAGTGCCTTTTGCTGAGCAGTGTTTGGAACTCTCTGACACTCAAAGGCCAGCGTCACGCTTAACATACTTAGTGTTTAGTGATGTAAACTAATAAACCAATCTAAAAAATGTTTTCAGTGCTTAAACTCCAGAGAGTTAGGTTAATCGGAAAATCGAATAGTTTTTGAATATTCGTAATTGATGTATGACTGGGCTGTTATAAAGTAATGCAAATAGAATGAGGCAGTAGCTGCTGATCGAAGTGTGTTTTGGAATGCTTAGGTTAGAAAATAGAAACTATTGGAGAAACAAAGTCTGGTTAGGTTTTTTTTGTTTGTTTCTTTTGTTGATGTTTGATGTTGCATTTCCATCCCAGCTTCAGCGAGATCTTTAGCTTCACGCCTCCAGTTGGACTTAGCGGAGAGCAATGACGGAGGAGAGCAGAGGGACTATGGTGAGTCCTTTTTTGGGTCCGTTTTGCTACAGTAAAAGTTTCTTAAGGGTCAGTTTATTCAACTTGGAACATTTAAAAGTAGGAAGTAATGATACATATCCCATAAGATACCTAACTTATTGTCTTGAGTGATGCATTGAAGTGGGGTGTGTGCATTTGTGATGTACCTCTTAGGCGTTGAGGTCGCTGCAGGCAGTGAGGCAAAGACATTTGACACCCGCTCTTTCATAGTGAGTCGACCGCAACTGCAAGAACCTCCCACCAGAGGCCAGCAGGTCAAAGAGGTCCATCCTGCTCTGCCACGCACTGTCCAGTCCAGGTACACACACACACACACACACACACATTATAAGAGTATGCTCTAGTGTGTGGAATTGTTTCATTTTTTCCTTTCTGCTCCGTGGATTTTCTCTCTCACACTAGTAAGGAGAAGGGCGACTCTGCCAGCCCCAAGTTCATAGTGACATTGGACGGGGTGCCGAGCCCGCTGGGGAACCTGGACTGCGAGATGGAGCTGGATGATGTAAGACTGCCCACAAAGGTCACGGAGGCGACCGGCCACGCCACCCGGAAGCCCAAAGTCAGCGTCCTTAACAGGCTACAGGGAGGAATCGCATCCTCAGAAAGTACGGAGTCTCGTCAGAATGATTCTGTACTGTTATATGGGATAATATTTATAATGATGTAATTTGGGCGTATCCCTTCAAATTCTGTCCTGTCTTCACAGATGACATGATGGAGGTTGAGATGGCAGAGGAGAATGCCGTCCCTTTAAAGAAACAGAAGGTGATGGAGCGCTGCAGGTTCTGGCCGGTCTGTAAAAGTGGAGACGAGTGTGTTTACCACCACCCTACAACGCAGTGCAAGTGAGCATTAGTTTGTTAATAAAGCGAAGAAATGAAAATGGCACTTTTGTCGCTCAGCACTCACTGAATCGTGATTCTTACGTGTTTTGTTTTTCTGAAGGACTTTTCCCAGCTGCAAGTTTGGGGATAAATGCCTTTTTGTCCATCCTAACTGTAAATACGACGCCAGGTGCACCAAGCCAGACTGTCCCTTCACTCATGTCAGCCGCAGAAGCACAGTTGCTCCTCCGCCCAGGCCAGGTACTCTCTCTTTATTTAACACACACTGTTCGGCTGCTCTCTGCCCACAACACAGTTCAGAAAAAATTATGTTGAGCTTTTTGTTTTTATTTAAAAAAATAATAATTCTTTGACATTTCAAAATGAGTTGGAGCCAGAGAACACAGGATGTCAGTGTAATTTAGCAGTAACACAAAAACCAATGCTTCATTGTGCAATATTGGCACTGATTTATCAACGGTGTGTTGAGGTCGTAGGCATTACTGTCCTATCCCTGACATTTATGATCAGCCCTTTAAGATCAATGAAGATGCAAACAAAGCATGTTAAAAATCTATTTAGATTCCACGAATAAAGCACAGGCATAATCTTATCTTTATTTTAGCAGTAATCCGTAGTTTGTTTAGGGAGTGTTTAGATCCTCCAGCTTGCATCTCTAACAGGACTCTGTGTTCACAGCAGCGCAGCCAGTGCAGACCGCCAGCGTGTGTCGCTTCTTCCCAGACTGCAAGAAGATGGACTGTCCATTTTATCATCCCAAGGTAAAACATTGTGGAACTCTGATTCTGTAACGCTCATTTCAATGATTTCATTTCATTATTGAATTTGAATTTATTTGAAGACCTGCGCAAGCCATAAGATGCTGTCTTACTTTAAAAATGTTGCTCTTCTTATCTGCAGCCATGTCGCTTCGCTGCACAGTGCAAACGAGCCGGATGTACCTTCTACCACCCAAGCGCATCAGTGCCTCCGAGACACGCCCTGAAGTGGACAAAAACACAGAGCAGGTGAGCCGGGGGGGGGGGTGTTATACAAAGAGAAGGTCACATAATGCAAAATATAAAAATGGGCTACATTCTACATTTTCATACGAATTGTTTAGCCTGTTGATAAAAGTATCTCCTGCATAATACAATCTCAACTAATATATAAGAATGATAAATAAAAGCAATGGTTTAAGTAATGGCATCATCTAAACCTTCTAATTATAAAGACACATTAAGGTTGAAACGCAACTTATAAAGAAATGCAGTCATATTTTTTGCGCCTACTAACTGCTGTCTTTGTTTCTCTCTCACAGCTCATAAAGTCCAGGGAGACAGGAGTCCGATGATGTTAACGAGAAGCTGTGGAAGATGTTCTGTGTCTATGGATTTGCATTTGCATTCGTTGTTTTATTTTAAAGCATTGTTTGGACTGATTTGAGTGTTTTGTAACACGAACAGGTTTTGTTCTCAGAATATTAAAAATACAGTGAACTTAACACTCATCTCCTCTGGTCATTTGTCTCATGTTCTTAACAATGTTGGTTCATGGAGGATTTCACCACTGACAGATGATAATTTATACATGTTTTGATTAAGTCAGAGAGGATAGTTAGTTGGTTTAATGGAGCTTTTGTTCTTGACGTGAGGATAAGGTCAGGTAGAAGTCACATGCAGCAGCATATCATGGATAGATAAAGCGCAATAACATTTGCAGTTATATTAAAAAGAAATCAATGTACATGGAATGTGTTTTCAAGTAAGCTCAGAGATTTGATTCACAGTTAACATTGGAAAAAGAATTTTCCTGCTGATAAACTGAGACGCTCACACACTGAAATCTTTCTTTATAAATATCCTGCGTCGTGTAATCTGTAAACGCATCCAGTTAGTAATGAACACAAAATATTTGTCCTTTCAGGTCAGACTCAATTTTGATGAACAAACTCCAACAGTCTCCGTTGTAGTTTTGAATGTATTACAAAGACGAGACGGGTACCTGGAACCCAACACATTACCTTTGCTAAAGCAACAGTCTTTCCAACTTCAATTATACCCAAGAAACAAGGATGGAGGTGTGTGCGTCTCTTCTTAGTTACCTAGGCTCAATAACACAACGCCTGCGTCAAGAAACTAAGACACAATGTCTCATATCGTTTTCCGATTAGACAGTGAACCTCCTCCCATGCAAGTAAGGTAAACGACAGGTTCAGTTAACCACGACACTGCAGAAACACACACAAAGTAATCTTTCCTACCACAGCGAGGCTGCAGCCGTGCACTGTGTTCTACTGAAACGTGGAGGGAATGCCGTTTACGAACAAGTGTTCAAATACAGAAAATGTTGGAAACTTATTTGTCCACACCTGGTAATCACATGTAACATCAGAATCACAACCGTGTAGCATTTAAGTGCATTTGGTGTGTTTTTCTGTTTGTGTGACATCAAGATGGAGATGTAAAAGTGGAATTGAAAATTCTGTGGGGTTGTTTATTCTGATGTCAACTACTTTTCTATATTCCTGTCACAAATTACTGGGGACAAGAACAGGTCAGCAAAGTCCTACTTTGTGTTTTCTGCAGTCATTTTTAAGAAGAGTGGAAGAAGCAAAAGACATTCTTTTTACCTACTTTAATAAATAAATATATATAATACATTTTTGTTGAAATGAAAACATCTGGATGTAGTGTTTAGTTTATAGATTTTTGTGCTATGGAGACTGGACAGAATGTGATTTATTACATACAGTAGATATTCAGTGATATTTTGCGGCGTATCATGCTTCATCACTGCAGCTGCAGTTTTGTTTTCCGCGGCTGCAGCGTGCTACGTGATGACGTCACGGCAGTCCAAGTCAAAAGCCCTGTGAGTGTGTGAGATTGCTGCCGGGTGCGGTGGCGCGCGCCTGTAATCCAAGTTACTGGGAGGCTGAGGCTGGCGGAGCGTTTGAGCTCAGGAGCTCTGAGCTGCAGCGGACTATGCCGATCGGGTGTCCGCGCTAAGTTCGGTATCGATATGGTGCTCCTGGGGGAGCCCGGGACCACCAGGTCGTCTAAGGAGGGGTG
>JAVQJD010073749.1:0-16104 GCA_036023655.1 Nannoperca australis | reverse complement strand
CCCCCCCCCCCCCCCCCCCCCCCCCCCCCCCCCCCCCCCCCCCCCCCCCCCCCCCTCGAGGTCTGCTTTACCATCCACGATCAGAGGTCATTTTCCATCCACAAAAGACAAGCAGCGACTTAAACAGCTCGGATTTTCTGCACCGAAACTGTAATCGTGGAACGCAAAACAATAAACACACCTTGCCATGCTCCATCTTCACGTGACTCAGGTAGTCGTCATTGTCAGTGAAGGTGGTCTGACACTGGGGGCAGGTCCACTCAGTCTGGGCGGGGGGTTGACTGCTGGCCCCCGCCGAGGCCGGGTGACTCCCTGGCGCCTCGTAGTCCTCGTCCTCGTCCTCGTCGTCTTCCTCCTCTTCCTCCTCCTCCTGTTCCCGCCCCCAGTCCTCTCCGTCGGAGTTGTCGGGTTTTCCGGAGGACTTGGACTTGGGGCCAGACGGGCCGGATGCGTTGGCCGGGGCCGAGGCGGGGTTGGAGGCGTCGGGCTGAGGCTCCGTCTGTTTGGCCGACGGCCCTCTGTGAGCGGTCTGAGAGGGACGACGGTGAAGCACGAGAGAATGATCCATTTAAATGAAAATATCAAACACTCCAACAAAAAGATCGTCTGACTCAAAAAAAGCCGATTTCCGTTACTAAAATAACTGTACTCGGGATAGAACTTAAGACAAGGTCACCGGAGAGGGACCTTGCTAAGGTCGATCCAAGAAATTGCTGTATGCCTTTGTTGACACCACATTCACTTTAGAAACTAATGAACGGGCAACACATAAAGGCAAAAGGCTGCTTCATGATTCGAGACGTTATGCGGCAACTATTCAACTTTTCTGAAATCTATGATCTTTGAATATTCACCTTAATATGCTCCATCATTGATCCTTTCTGGGCGTAGAGCTTTGTGCAGTCGGGACACTTGAACACGTGCACTTTTTGCTTGGCTAGATGCGTGTCAAAGTGCATGTACAGCAAGGGTTTTTGGGTAAAAACTGTGTCACACATTACGCACTTGTAGATCATTCTGCAAAAAGGAGAAAAACACACAAAAGTATTCACATTTTAGGATTTAAAAAGAAGAATTCCTCTTAGGAAATGTCTCTACGTGTGGGTTTGGGTGCACGTACTTGGCCTGTCCTCCGGTGAGCGTTGGGTGCTGGGTGCTGATGTGGCTCTGGGCGCTGGGGGAAGACTTGAAGGCCATGGGGCAACTGGGGCACTTGTGGAAGACCTCGCAGTGAGCAGTCTGAATGTGAGACTTGATGGAGTTCAAGCCTCCAAACACGACCTGGCAGCTCGAGCACCTTGACAAGATCACGACAAACAGTACGACGCATGTTGTGGCTCTGACACAAAAACCCATTTTTATAGAACTGAATTTGACTTTGTGATATGAACATTCAAGACATAACATTTGTCTTGAATGTGCAAAGTGTCGTCAGTAAAATACTACAAATACTACATCTCAAATGACATCAGTAGACAGGAAGTGTTTTGTGTGTATTTGCACTTAGTACCCAATAAAAGCAAACAGTCATTTCTGGGTCATCTAAAGAAAACTCTGGCCTATCTAAAATACATCGGTGCTCTTCCTCGTTGGGGTATCAAATCAAGACTTTGACATCACTTGAAACTATATGGGATCGTTTGGGAAAGGTGATTTAAGGACAGGTCTCCACACCTGTATCCAATGCGCCTGGCAAAGTGCAGGCAGGCCTCCTCCAGGTGGGTCTGGAAGCTGGCCTGCCGGGCGGTGCCGCCACACTCGGGACACACGTGAGGCGCTCGGTGTTTGTGGATCCTCTGGTGGGCAGACACGGCGCACGAGTTGGGCAGCATCATGGGAGGCAAGCATTGCGTGCACGTCTGAAACAGAAGAAATGGAGAAAAAAAAAAGGAAAAAAATCAAACGAAACAATCCACGACCGACGACAGGGAATCGGCAGCGTGACACGGAGACTCACAGAGTTGGGAGCAGCTCTGATCTGCTGGAAGTGGGTGACCAGCTCAGCCTTGCCGGAGAACTGCGTTTGGCACTCGGAACATTTGAAGTTGTTGTACTGCAGCCCCTCGGCCTTCTTGCAGGGCAGAGGCATTAGTGCTTGGGGGCCTTGGGGTGCGCGGCGGACCGTTCGAGGCTGAGCCGCTGCTGGAGATGAAGCGTCCTTCATCGGGCTGGAGTTGGCGGAGGCGGCGGGGCCCCCGGGTGTGGCAGAAGGAGACGAGACTGGAGGAGAGGAGAGCAGGCCTGGTCAGCCGAAAGGTGGAAATCGGAAGACACAAATGGGACGTGATCAACGGAGATGGACTACAAATGAATGATGATTGCAAAACGTATCAAACAGGACTTACACTAAGGCTGCAACAAATAGTCAACTGCTTCATTAGTTGATTGACAAAAATAGTAACCATCAACAATTTTGATAATCGTTTATCAAAATGTGAGAATAATTTGCTTTTCTCCTGTTTATATAATTGTAAATGGATTATCTCTTGGTTTTGGACTTTTAGCATTTTTCTCAATTTTCGGTCATTTTTGTTGCCTAAATCTATTAATTGTAAAAAAATAAATAACTGATTAACCGATGATTTAAATAGAGCTAGCTGCAGCCCTTACTTACCACCAATGGGTGTTATGTCCTGCTGTCCAATCATCTGCTCTACAGTGACGGGCCTCATGACCAGGTGCGAGCACTGCATGACCAGCCCACGTTCCTTGTGCTCCCTGGCATGCAGCAGCAGGCTGCACTTGTTGAAGAAGGCCAGCCTCTTAGCACAGTGGTTGCAGGTCACCTCGATGCGGAGTGACCGCCGGTCGTAGTGTCGCGCCAGGCTGCGCTCCAGGGCGAAAGCATCTCCACACTCCAGGCAGCGGTACCCTGTGGCTGGGAGCGGGAGACCCCACTCAGGCGGCGGGGGTGCCGACAGGTCGGGCTTGTAGCTCGGCAAAAGGTTCTTGCTGTTCAGGATTTTGTTAAAAGCCTCCACCAGGCTCGACTGACTGCGGGAGATGACGGCGCCCGTACTGTTGACGATGGAGGCGGGCTTGTTCGGCTGGAGGGTGCCGCTGCCTCCGTTAGCGGCCTTATTAGTGGCTGTACGGACACTGATCCCACCGGCAGCAACTGAGAACTTGGGAGAGGAGGCCACAGCGGGAGTTGCGGGCAGGGCAGCAGATTTAGTGATGTTAACGGCAGTGGCGGAAACCTTGGCCTTGTCGGATGCAGCCATTTTGTTTTGGACCTTGGTGGCGGCAGCTAGCATGACACTGCTGGCTGCTAGTGTGGACACAGGAAGAGAATTGAGAGCACTTACTTTCTGGGATGTTGTCGTCGTGTGACCCGAGGAAGCTTCGAGTTTTTGGGCCTTGTTCCCCAACACCTTACGTTCCCCAGTTGGAGCTTTAGGGTCCGAACCTTTCCCCGCAGCGCCACCTTTACCCGCTACCCGTGTGACCGTTCTGGTGATTCCACCCGTGGAGGTTTTAATTGTTTTTATCCTGACTTTGAGGGGTCGGGATGGAGCTCCGGAAGCAGCGGGTGCAGCAACGCCTGCTTCTCCTCCGTCAGTGGACGGAGGTTTCGGCTTGCCATCATCTACCTCCATCTTCTCCTCGCTTGTTCTCGCATTTTCTCCCTTGTCTGCTTTGCCATCAACGACCTTCTCTACCCCATTCCCCACTTCCATCTCCTCCTCCTCCTCTTTGGGCTCCCGCAGTTCAGGAGGAGGTGGAGTAGAGGCCACTGCAGGGCTGGAGCACCTCTTAGCAGCAACTTGAGCAGTTGATTTTGGCACCTCTGGTTCAGGACTCTCTGGTGAGTCTCTCTCCTCTATGACGTGTTCTGGATGCCTGTCCTCCAGCTGGGGGCTCTCTGTTGAGCCGGACTGGGGTGTGGATGAAGTCAGAGATGCCCCTGAAGGAGTGTCCCCAGGTTTGGGGTGAGATGCAGTAGACGATGTGGGCTGAGCTGAGACAGAGTCAGACTTGTAATGACGGCTCAGTTGAGTGCAATTCGGGGAGTCTGGGGTCTCCTGGATCACCAGTGGACTCCCCAAGTCAGGGTCAGAATCATCCTCCTCCATCTGCTGGTGCTGAAATCCAGCAGGGCCACCTTTGGGAGCGCCGTTAAACGGCTGAGATGAGTGCAGCGGGTGCGATGAGAGGGCAGAAGGTGGAGTGGGAAGCAGAGGCTTGGAAGGCGGAAAGAAAGGAGAGGCTAGTCCGACGGGCCCGCCTGCAGCCAGAGGAGACGACCCAGCTGACAGGGAGGAAGACAAAGGTAATGATGCTTTGACCCCATCCGCCCTCTCTTGGCCCGTATCCTGCTGCTGCTGGTGTTGCTGCTGTAGAAGCTGCATCTTCCTGGCCCGGCCCACTGGGTCTCCAGACCCCTGCGCCACCAGAGGTTTGAGTCTGTTGAAAATGTTCCCACCCTGCTTGTGAGACTTGGCTGCGCCCGCACCTGCCACGTCAGAAGACACTTTAGGGGTGTTCATTGACCACGGCGCTCCGTTAGACTGGGCCTGGCTGAGGGTAAGGGGCGTGGAGACACCAGACGCCCCAAAACCGTTGTGGTTGAGAGCCTCAGATTCAGCCATTCCAGGGGGACACGCACCTAGTCTAGGGCCCACATCCACCCCAGCAATCACATCAATAGGGTCCTGGTCTGTGTCACCCTCACCTCCATCTACAGTCTCGAGGCGTACTTTATTCTTCACGATCACACTAACAATTGAGGTGTCCGCCTGGGGGTCTGAGGGGCTCGGGGGTCTCAAGGATGACCCAACGCCCACCACGCCATCCTTTCCCAGAGGTGCGCCCGCAGCTCCATGGGGTCCCTCTGCCTCATCTGGGGCAGACTGGATGGCCTCTTTGGCATCTATGTCAGGAATGTCAAATGCTGCCAACAGGTCATCAAAATCTGGGGTCTTCATGTCCCCCATACCGGGATTAACTCCTGTAAAAACATAAATTCATAGAGATGGTAGCAGAAGGCAACAAAACATACTATCATGAACCTGCCTGTTATTGTCCATCAACCTTAGCTCTGCCTTTTTTTTTATTACCTTCCACAAAACCTCGACATGCTAAATATTTAAAATCCTTAATGGTTCTGGAAATGTTTATATTTCCGAGGAAAATCAAATCAAATCTCTTCCATGCACCTCCTTTTGACACAAACTGACAAGCTGCAGCGGGTTAGCTTGTTTTCTAAGCTATCTCAGCAACAAGGATGCTGCACTAGCTTTTATACTAGCCAGCTAACGCGCTAGCAACGGCGTTTCTGCAACCAAACCCTCCTCCGGTAACAGGTTCAGCACTAATTTCCTATGAATGGGAAACACGGCTTCAATCGTTCAGTGCATGCTACGCTTTGCAGCAGTGACCATTTGAGAAACGGGTTAACCGGGACAGCGTTTCGTTGCAGCGACCTCGGTTATGTTGAGCTAACGATATTTCTTCACGGCTGAAGCTGGCTAGCTGGCCGCTGAGCTACAGCCAAGACAGAGAGGGGTCATTTAGCTAACTAGCTAGCGCTCGCCATTAAAAAGCAACCGCAGCGGTTTCCTTTGGTATGGTTTGACAGCGATAACGACCCGGTGGTCGTATGGTCGACGATGTCACAGAAGAGGATGGTCGGGACGGGGATTTTCGTTTAATATTTCATGTATTTTGATTGTTTACCTGGATATGCGATTCCCGACTATCCTAGCTCGTTTTCAGCTGAAAATGCTGTGCTTCCCGTCACATGACTCGGGACATCCTATCAGGCTGTGATAGCGCTGGAAAAATGCATGGAGGATGCTGCAAACGACACGTATATTTATTTCTAGTGTGCATGACATGTAGCATTAATAAATGTCCTTACCACACTATTTTTAAACACCACGCGGAGCCATTTAAAGATGGGATGGGACAGTGGTCTCTGGATAAAACTGATGGTTTGCCATGATCACACGTTTTCTTCCCAATCGACTGACAGCACTGTCAACACTACGAGGTCCTGAGGGCAACAACAACAACACCAGAAGGCAACATATTTACACATTGCTTTTATTGCAAAAAAACACAAAGACGTGACAGGAGTGTGGCTAACTGTTTAGTTTAAGTGCCTGTCATCACAAATTCTTCACTCTTCTGATCAAATATCAGTAATTATACCATGAAGAGAAAATGTAGGGAAAGAGCGCAAGACAATTTGAGAGTAAACCCATAATAATTTTTTTAGGTTAATTCTTAAAGATCAATTTATGTTACTGGACAGTCAGATTTTCAAATATAGTCATTCAGCACTGCTGGTTTTTCGTTATTTCAGTTCTACTGGTGTTTTTGAGTTTCTGACAGAAAATAGTATTAAAAGTCAGAGTGCTGTCTCATGCTGGGCTGTCAGTCGGACGATGCATCGGAAATATTTTAGTATATAATCGTAATCCTGCATTACTCTGCAATTGTTCTGGGTTTTTCTAGTCGATATCTTAAGTCTCGGTCCAGCTCTTTTGTTCCTCATTTCTTCTTCTCTTCATCCTTTTTGCCATCTGGCTTGCTTCCTGTCTGGGAGGCCAGGGAGCCCATGGCATTGCGGATGGCCTCGTTGTTCGGGTCGACACCGGGCAGGTTCTCCAAGACGCTCTGAAGGAACTCTGGGTCCTGCATCACATCATAGTCGTCTTCTTCCTGTTCAATTACAATATTAGGTACAAAATGTTTAGGTGTTGTTTTCATGATATCCTCAATTTTCCACATAAAAACAAACAAACATGGGACTCTCCTGGAGAATTTAACAAGACTAAAAAGGTCTATGTTGTGGTCATCAGTTTTAATTATTTTTGTTGAATTTATTTGATTTGATGTGAGAATCAAAGTAGCGTATGAGCTAATTGTCAATGTTTTGTTGTTGCAATTGGGAACAAATGTATTTTGGGGTTTCTACTACCCATAATCTTTAGCTTCCACTAACCGTTAGCAGCAGATGCAACAGGATTTAAACTCTCAGTGATAAGATATTCATGCTAAAACCCCTTGGGGTATAATTCACATTTCTATGTACACAGGCCTGTACGTTTGACTTTTTCCTTTTAATCAAATAAC
This sequence comes from Nannoperca australis, assembly GCA_036023655.1. Lineage (NCBI taxonomy): Eukaryota > Metazoa > Chordata > Actinopteri > Centrarchiformes > Percichthyidae > Nannoperca > Nannoperca australis. The sequence continues at coordinate 9,021 of JAVQJD010073749.1, read as the reverse complement.
CAGATATTTTCTAACCACGTTGCTCATTTGTTTGTACTGATGATTCAACACGGTTAATTTTTATGTCCTGTCAGGCCACAGAAATGCTCCAGCTGCCAGTCACCTAAACTTTGTCTATCTAAAAAAATGAACCTGACTTTTACTTCCAGGAACCCAGATGTCAGAAATGACTCCTCCCCCATTGCAACTCTGCTGAGAATTCACTAAAGCCAGCTGAGCCCCATTTCACAATTACTTTACAGTTTCATTTATAACATCATACGATGACTCACCTTGGCTGATTCTGCAGTGTCCATGGGGGCTGCTGTGTCCATCTCTCCATACTCTGTTCACAGAACAAGTGAAAAGAACTGAATATCTTGACAGACATAAGTGAAAGCAAAAGCACACATTTGAATGATAATCAAATGGAACTCACCTCCTCCAGCAAGAGACATCTGCATGGCGTAGGCTATCTGCTCCTCCTCCGTCATGCTGCTGAAATCAGGAAGCACTGCTGCACCGCTCTCAGGCTGAGACACTGACATCTTCAATAGGGCCTCCTCAGATTCTGTGAGAAAAAGCAACCAAAACACAGTAACAGGCCAATAAGGATCATTGTTTAAAAAAAACAAAAAAAAAAAACACAATAAATGTGGTTGTCTCATAAGTGAAAGCGACTATTTATCAATTCAAATTACCGTCTGCGCTGGGTGTGGGCAGGCCTGCCTCAGCTACAGAAGCAGCAGCAGCTCTGCGGGCCTCTTCCTCCTGCCTCTGTCGCTGCTCCTCCATTGATACACGCAGGGCCTTAAGGATTGCACAGACAGCACAGTGAGAAATGAAGACAAAGGGCGCCGCTTTTAACTCTACATTTCTTTTAACAGCATATATATATATAAATTGGTGTTAGCTTAGGCACATCTTGAATGGGAGCTGTTATGCGTTTTAGTTTTACCCTCAATTTGTAGAACTACTACTGTAGTGCTATGTTATCACAACAAACAAAAACACGTAAAGCCCTTAAATTTCTCTCTCAAGTCATTACACCTTCCCCAATATTCATGCTGGGTACCGGCATAAAACGTTTGCTGGCACTTGACACACCGATATATATTACTTACCAGGGCCAGCTCTGGATCAGCACTGGGATCCACACCAAACTCAAAGTCGCTGGCACCAAGCCCCATCATAGAGCCTCCTTCCCCGGCCAGGATGGGAGAAGAGAGCAGCGCATCAGCCAGACTGGGCCCTGGTGGGACTGTGACCAGGTGGGAGCCTGTCCCCTCCTTCCCATTTAAAGTATTTATAAAAGCAGTCAGCTTCTCTGTGTTCACCTCCTGAATAAACAGTTGGAGAAAGATGGCAAGGTCAACTGAAAACTATTTTTATGAATGGGAAGAAGTATCATATGGAAATCAGTATTACATAAAAAACATACTTTCATTTACGTTGCTTAACAGCAGTACAACAGAAGGTAAACAGAGAATTCCTCACCTCCTCTCCGAAGTTGATGATATCCACATTTACTTTCTCTTTTTTCAAGCGCTTTGCCATCTTGACAAGCTGCAGAACCGGCAGGTTGAGACATTAATCGTTGAAGAAAGACAGAGCGAGAGAGTGCGTTAAACCTATGATCTGTAGGAAAACAACTTTGCTCTTCCGTGGAATTGGCACAAAATGTGATAGAGACTAACTCACATCTTTTTCATTATCCTCCACCGGACTCCCAACGAAGGCAATGATCCTCATCTTGTGGTTTTTTCCTTGTCTGTGTTTTAGAGCCAGCTACGCGGGGAAAACACAACAAAAACATGGCCACTGAAAAACTGCTGCTGCAAAAAGCAAAACCTCTTTTTTACCAATTAAGAAATTACTGGGTTGAGCCCAGAAATTTGAACTAAATGATTAAAACGAGAAACATCCAAGTAACACACATGAGCCACTCTGATGCCAGTGCAGAAGCAGATCTTTCCCTTGGGCTGGACAGCATGGAGTTTGGACAGGATGCGGCCAGAATCTGGTGTCAGTGTGGTCAAGACCTCACAGTTACTGCATTAAAACAAAGAAACATCCACGGTTATCCCTCGTCAGCAACCTTTTACAACAAAACTACTTGTGCTACAAAGTGTTGTTGAGGATTAGCACAACTTTTTACTATCTTTGTTAAATACAGGAACAAAAGCTTACTTTGCCATGGTGATAAGGCCCACGTTGTTTTCTGGATTGCTTCGTGTTTTAGAGTGGCAAACAATGTTGACAGCATCTTGTTGAGCCTGTAGCCTCGTTGGTAGAAAGTCTCCATTTCTCATATATTCACTGTTGTCCACACTGGGGGGAGAGAGAGAGATATAAGTTTAATGTGGCTCTGTCATACTCGGATACACTTGACTTGTATAGACATTGTATGTTGTTGGTCACATATGCACACACACAGGCCTATTTTAATTACTTGTACGTACAGTACACAATAGTTCAATGTTTATGTTCTCTTATGTTACGCTCTTTGTTCAGCGTTGTTGTCCTTGTTGTTTTCTGTAGGTCTACTTCTATCTCCTTGTAAATTGTTCTTGGAACTGTGTGTAAGCACATCGAAAGAAAATACCATAGTCAAATTCATCGCACGTGTGCACATAGTTGGCCAATAAAGCTGATGCTGATATATTAGCTAACTAACCAGCTAGCTTACGCTAGTATTTCATGTCATTCCCACTATAACGAAGACCTAGTTAGGCCTAAGTTAGTAGCTAGTTCCCGACAGTAAGACACCTCAATTCCTCGTCGCCATTAGCTCCATGTGGAAAAGTTGTCTCCACCCGGGAAATATTTAACAGGTTTAGCAGCTGGCATTACTGCATAAAAACAGCATTAGCTCGGCTTGCTAACGTTAGCAAGTGGTGACACCACAGATATGTCGCTGGTCGAAACAATCAAATCATACAAGCTGTCAGTTGATACTTTCAATAGAAAGCACTAAATTGTAAAGAATATACTTTAGGAATGTGGTGGTATATACTACGGCTACAACACATAATTTATTAAGACGGTCAATCTGAGCTAACTTTAGCTACAATGACTCAGCCAGTCGACACTGCGTTAGCCGGCTAACCGTCAACGGTCAATTAGAAGCCCAATAAACAGGGAAATTTCTTCTAAATTCGGGTCTATGAACTACCTCATCGAGTAATTATGTATTACGTGTGCGTATGAATCATTAGCAGATGAAAAATATACACAAAAGAGCATTTTTAGAGTTCTTACCAGACCATAGTACTTTCAAGCCCCATTTTGGAAACTTCTTGTTGCTCTCTGTCGTAATCTTACAAACTCACATGCTATTGGACAAAGACTGAACAAAGCGAAATATGATTGGCCAGATTTTGTTACCTGTAATTTAGTGTTGAATGGTTTATACTAGGGTAGAATAGTTTGACAATAAAACTCTTAACTCAAGGTACACTTACTAGCTTTGTTCTTACCTGGACTTTCAACTGCATCTTCTGCAGTGGATGGAATCTGCTCCATTGTCGTGGAGTTAGCTCAGAATAATGTTCATATTCAAGGCTTTTGATCCACTTTCTTGCTTTTTTCTGTAGCTTTCAAGTACATCTGGTGATATACTTTACTCTCCTATTATTCAGTTGTCTTCGATTTCGAATTTTTTTATCTCTTTTTAAATCTTATTATAGGGTTTTTGTCTTATGCTGAGAAGTTTTAATTGCCTTAAAGACAATTACAAATAAACGTGCCTTACCTAAGCAGACGCAATTGCTTTTCCTCAGTTTTACTCAGACAACAGAATTGAATTTATGAATAAAATCAATGTAACTTTGTAGTGCAATATCCATATCAAGTATATCTTGCTAGAGTAAACTTTCAAAAAAAATGATTGAGAAGTTGTTAATGGATAAAATAGCCAGGCAGGAGTGACTCTTTGCAGAATCCAGTAATTTAAACATGCCAATCTAAAAACATTTCCATAAACCAGTCATGTTTATTAATCTGTAGCATTTCAAGGGTACCATACATCAAGAAATATAAAAGGGATAGCTACCTCATTATTAATAATAAAAATGCTTGACGGTTGACAAATTAATTTTGTCTTACATATGTCATAGCACATAACACTATTAGAGACAAAAAAGTGTACCTATGTAATTCAATAGAAGCAAAGAACCTAAACATGTCTTTTCTTCTTAACTTTAGGCACAAGTGTATAAAAACACGACCCCAAAAGAGAAAAAACTTGTAAATACATATTCTGTGAAAAGGCATCGTTGTGATTCTTGTATATATATATATGTGCACCCATTAATTGTATATAATTCAAAGGCAAGTGAAGACGAATCAACAAAGTATACAGGATGAAAATACAGAATGATTTAACATTTGATATAATAATCAAAATCACCACAAAGAACAAAGGTTTACCTCTTTTAGAGTTGTATGCCTTAGATAAAGGTTTGTTGTGCTTGAGAAAGGCACGTTTTCAATCCATCATCACCATTAATAAACATTTTTGGAAACTAGAGCAATACATGCAGTAATAAATACTATAATACATATGACTATTTACATGTTTGGTTCATAGGCTGCGTGTGTAACTGCTTTGGAGTCTTCACAATAAAAGGTGCAGTTTCACTTTAAATATTGGGATGTAACCTCCACATGTCATTAACAGGATGTATAAAATCCCAATTAATGTTAATTCATCTTATCTTGGTCTACTCACTCAGGAATATATATGGTGTAAACAAAGAATTTAGTTGCACAGTAGAAGCATTTTTCAAACTAGTGATATCTTCTATGCTGTTGGACCAAAATAAAATTCTGATACATTTCTGCATTTTCTGCAAATTCAAACAATTGAGTTAACACATGGCAAGTTAAAGTGACCCAAACATAACATCAGGGTAAAACATTGAACACACCTTTGGAGCTAGACAAACGGTTTTGTCTTTTTACACACCAGGCAGCCATCACCATGTTTTGCTCGAGAAAAAACAGCAACCATCGTTGGGGCCTGTCTCAAAAACCTCTCTTAAAGTTGTCAGCCTCTCTACACGTAACACTGGCAATAACCTGTCTAAGAGCTCACGCATAAGTAATGTTTAGGAAATACGTGATGCACCACTCAAATCCAAAAATCAGGAACAGGAATACAAAGGGCTGTAAATAATATCAAACAAATAGCATTACGTCATAAATCAGTGTAAAAATATAAAGGCTTTAATGAGTGACTGTCATAAGTGGTATTGAGTGGAAAGTAATAGATTCCTAAAGTTTGAATTTATACATAGCTAATTTTACTTTTATTAGCAGAATTATGCAAAATGTGGAAAGATGTAAATAAAAATGTAGTAACACCCAAGTTTATTGTTCAAATATTGAGCAGCAAAGTCAAACTTCCTCCTGACCTAAATTGCAAATTTTCCTTTTGGCCTCTGCATCCCCTCCCTAGTTTGTTTAGGACTCGCTCTCTTCTCCAAAGTAACGAGGAGGACAGAAAATAACACTCAAGCTAAACTTTGCACTCTATGTTCCAATTTACAAAATGTGTTTTTGGGATAGTTAAAATGTAGATGGTGCAAATCACGACATCCTCAGGTCTGAACTGCTGATGCTGTTACTTGTTGCATTAAGATGGTGCAGGATTAGAATTAGCTACTCTCTGCTGTTTTATAAGCTCTGTTTTATAGCCACAGAGCGACACCTGCTTATACTGCAAACATTTACTACATAGCTATTTCCAACATCGTACATTGTAATGAATAAAAAAGTGATTGTACCATATTTACAGTAACATCACACTGTGCTCTTTGTTACATGACACTTGTGAATGCTGTGTTTTTGTTCATTGGGATAAGAATAGTGACTTAATCTTCCCCTCACAATTGATTAGATATATAAAAGCCTTAAACCACAAACTGTTCTTTGCACGTTTGGTGGTTGCCATGACGACTCTCTCTCTCTTTCTCTCTGTGCCACTGAGAAAGACTACACGCCAAACTGACATGTTTTGCTTCATGAGACAAGCCCCAGGTCACTGTTAGTTGTGTCTACACACTAAAGTTTCTAAGTATGAAAAAAATCTAAATAACCCTTTGATCTGAACAAGAGAGGCCACATTTAGGATTCACAGTCTTAAACATTAACAAAGTACAGGTCCTTTACAACAGCTGGTTAAATAGAAACTGAGGATCACCTCTTTTCCAGCATGATTTGCATTCAGAGTAAGCTAAAAGAAAATGGCCCCATCTTGTACGAATACAGTGATTTATTTACAACATATACCCCTTCATTTAAAACCAAATCCAAATAATATGGTTTTGTGCACCTAAGTCAAACATATAGCAGAACCACTCCAGACCTGGGCCTTTGGGTGGTGGGACAAACAGCAGTTTGGTAAAAACAAAAGAAGAATTAATTCCAAAAATGTGACAATAAGTTGGAAATAACTACACTTTTGTCCTCATGTTACACTCTACACCAAATGCTGGCTGAGTTGAGCATGGAAGAGCCAAGAACAATCTTTGGTTGTGCATGAAAGCATTCCTATGAGATGAATAATAGTGTTCAATAACCACAGCATTAATGTATCCACAATTACTAGTGTCACAGTAAGACAACCACCAACTTAACAGCTAATACCACATTGAGATTTGTAAATCAAAGTGCAAAAACAACAATAAAAAACATTTAATATCCCACTTGGTCTCCCTGATACACTGTAAAACACTTTCAATTGTGGTACCTCAAATCACAACGGGGGGGAAGGGTTGTAACATTTCATCCATGCTTGTAACATCCTCCAAGTTTGTTTTGTTTCACTTTAGTCCTTTTCTCTTTCCTACATCTACACCTGTAACCACAAGCAATGAAAAAAAACAGGTTAACATAAACACTCAGCATAAGTAAGAATCACAGAAAAGCCTAATAAATTAATAAATCAACTTACAGAGCATTTGCTTGCGTTAGGAACAATGTCACTGAGCGAGATCACGTCCTCAGAACCGATACTTTCTTCCAGAGTCCTAGACTGAGCTCTGCAAACAACAAACGCAAGTGAAGTGAACCTTCACGCATTATGTAACACTGGGTTTGTGTGCGTGTGAAAAAATATAATAATTAAAAACACATATAATGCCCTGCAACAAAAACTGCTGTGGTTTTCTTTAAAAAGAACTATGATTTTCTTAAAATGTGCATGACATGCTTTCTGATGTTTGCCACTAGGTGGAGACTGTAAAGAGGTTGCACCGCCGTTTGACATTCCTGAGCTTCTGGTTCAGGGACATTTTTGTCTTTCTTTCAAGTTCATACCCTCAGGCAGCCTTGACTCTCAAACTTTGTCCCACTCCCAACAGGTCTACCAGTGAAATAGATACATTTAAATTACAAAGGGTTTGGGTCCAGCCAAGAGAAAAATAAGAGGTGGGATTTGTACACAGCCTAAAAGGAAGGTCTTTCTGAGGCTTAAATTCTGTTACTAAATACACTGTAACAATCACATTACAAATTTAACCATTAGCTGTAAGACTGTATAATTATAATCCACAACAGCACCAAACACATTTTAATATTCATATAATGCTGAGGATCTCTCGTATTCAAATACTAATCTACATGTGCATTTCCCCATTTTACCTCTTGGGGGTGCTGTGCTCCTGGTCTGTGCTCAATGTGCTGTTTAGTTCCACTCCCACTGGCCTGTCGTTTTCCTGAGAGTGAGGCAGAGCCTGACTTGTGGGAGCAAATCCAGGGTTTCCTGAAGAGGAGGAGACGGCGGTTTCAGTAGCGTTGCTAACAGCGTTGCTGGGCGGTAAGGTCTTTGGGAGGACATCAGGACGACCTGACTGCATGACTGCGTGGGAAGAAAAACAGGTAATACTGTGCTGTGAAAGAAGCACTACACATGCTGGTACATGCGGGTAGACCGAAACTCTGTGGGTGTCAGTAAACAACATTTGTTGTCTTCAGCACTCCACCTCAAACCTGAAATTCTATCTCCAGTTTTCTTACCGTTGTCTCCTTCTGTCTCTTCTTTGGTCTCGGAGCTGACTTGATGTTGGAGTAGAGGGTGCTGGTTGTTGCTGGTGGCGGTCAACAGAGAAGGCCCAGAGCCAGCTATTTTCCTCAAAGGACCATGAGGCATTGCACGGCGTTTCTTAGATGGGGAGGTCTTTACTGGATGCAAGAGGAAAGATTAAGAGGCCATAAAGCCAAAAACTCTATAGCGGTGTGCCCAGAAACACGAGAGTGTTATTTTAAAGTCCTGGTCCACAATACAAGCATGCAACTACTTTGTTCCCAGATTGTCAGCAATTGTTTTTGCCTGTAATACAATTAAAAACAAAGAAATTCTATTTCTTGTTTCTAAATGTAGCAGTTAAGCACTATTGTGCATGGAAAACCTTGTCCACAAAGGTGAATTAAACTTTAAAAGAGAGTTCTGGTCTTAGCAGGATATTACGAGCCGGATATTTATATTTGAAACCCGTCTAAGACAACAATACGTCTCCTCTGAGGAAAACCTCTTCACAGGGTTCCCAAACTGTCATTGCGCCATGACGGGGAGAGCCCTGTGCTTAAAAGGAATAAAATAACGAGTGTGCGTGGCCATATGCACTCATAGATACAGTAAATACTTACATAAGATCTTCCTGAAGACTGTATTGCACATGAACTTCTGAAATCGTTCTGCGTAGAAACCCGGTCTGTGTACAGATACAGTATCCTAAAGAGAAGGAATCATTACGGGCTTATAATTATATATATATATATATATAATGAAAAAAGGTTTCTGGGAAAAATTAAGTTTAATTTCTAAAGAGAAAACTATCCAAATCATTCTTGCCAGCGAATAATAAAAATTGAGTGTGTGTGAGAGAATATTTTAAGATTTGACTGGGGTGCTTTGCTGTGGGGAAGTGTGGGAACAGTTTTTCTTGACTATACATACATACATACATACATACATACATACATACATACATACATACATACATACATACATACATACATACATACATACATACATAC
>JAVQJD010073747.1:0-49583 GCA_036023655.1 Nannoperca australis | reverse complement strand
CGCCCCCCCCCCCCCCCCCCCCCCCCCCCCCCCCCCCCCCCGGGCACCCCCCCCCCCCCCCGCCCCCCCCCCCCCACCCCCCCCCGGGGGGGGGGGGCCGAGAACATTGAAGTTTAGTTCAGTTTTAGTGCGTACACGCCCTCTGTGCGGATGCTGGTGTGTTCGTTCTTCACACTCACGTGTTACATTCTTCTGCACCTTGCTTTTGCCCTTCAGTAGTTTGGACCACTTGATGGATCGTCGGGTGAGAACAACTAGATACTCAGACATGAGCTCCTCATACGACTCATAATCAAAGCCCTCTGAGCGCTCGAAGCCATACGGATCCACACTGGGCCAAAAAGCACAAAGTTAAACTGTTAACAACTTTAATGAAACACATGAAAACATTGTTTGTTCAGCCAGTATATCGCAATCATCATCCGAATTACCAAACATTCACATGATAGCATAGTAAACCTCAAACAAATGTGTGCACTTGTGTATGTGCTTTGTACTATGATGTTACTTACTGTATTTGAGGCGAGACGGAAAACTCATTTCCAAATAAAGTATAAAAACGGATTCATTAGACGAGTATAATTTAACTGCTAGTGTTTGGGAGTTTTTAGGTCTTGTCACCTCCACTTACTTAGCATCTTGATCAGGCATATTGGAAGAAGAAAAAAAGCACATTACAGCACAAAATAAAGACTAATGCTCCATAATCTTTCATTTAGCATGAGTATCTACATCACCTATACAGTCTGGTCCTAGATCTAATAGTTGTGGGTGTAGGTGGCTCAACCTAACGCTTTAAGTAACACGATAATCTCCCTGCAGCTTAACCCTTTCACAAGAGCAAAGTCACCCCTGAAGAAGAAATGCACCTACAGACCAGCAGCGTGTTACGCTTCTATATCTGCTATGAACATGTTCAAGCGCAACAGACTTTATGAAACCACTTAACTACTGCATATACTACACACAGTCCAGGCTTTAAATAGTGTAGCTCTGCAAACACCAAGTGAAAAATGTTGTGTTTCTCATTTGAGAAGGACTTTGTTGCCAAAACAAAAGCAAGGCTCACACAGTAGACGTAGCAGTGCGGAGCTTGTGAAAGTGGCACCTGATGTCAGGTGTTTCTTTGGGTTATCACCGTGTGTTTGAACTGCGCAACAGCTCCCCTGCTCATGGAAAAAAATACAATAATTTGCATATACTGCGGTGATGAGTGTGGATTTCATACACCTGCAAAAGACATAAAAGGCTTTATCCTATCTACTCTAAGTAGGTCGAGTGGATAAAGTGCACTATTTCAAGTCCACTTAAGTGCAATCAGTTGCCAGTTTATTAGGTACACTTAGATAAAACTACGGCAGTCTAATACAGCAGTCGTGCAAAAATGGGTTCACGAAGGTCATAACTGTTTTAGAGAAGTGTTGATTTAACTTTATGGTCATTTTGGGGGTTGCAGTTTCTAATATAAATGAAGTCTACCCTGATATAAATGTGGTATACAAATTATTAGAAACTAAAATGTAACAGATCCACAAACTACTGCCTCCAAAATGACCATAAAGTCCCTTAAACAGTTTCAACACAAAGTGATTATAACCTCGAAGGTAGCATTTATTATAAGATTGCACACATTTTAGCTAGAGATTCACTGATCGTTTTGTGTGCAAACATTAGTTATGTTAGTTTAAATCTTTATCTAACTTTGAACCATCTTGTGAGATGCCATAAAATGTCTAGAAACATTTGCAGGCCACTGCACAACTCCTAGAGAAAGTATATTAGCCACTCTGTAAATTAGATTTTAACTTCTATTCAACAGACCTTTGCAGTGACTGTGAGTATATTCAAATAATTCAAACCACATTGCATTATGCCTACAAATTTCACGTTGCCAAATTACATTTTATGGGAGAAAAAAAACAACAAATAACCTCCAGCAGTTATCGTGATTAACTAAAATGCGAGTTTGGTAGTAGTAACGTTAGCCGTTAGCTGTTCGTTAAGCTAACGACCGGAGTAACGGTCTGAAGTTGTTAGTTGGCTAACGTTACAGCTTCCAATTTCCACGAAATGAGGAGTAAAGTCATTTGCTGCTTCTGGATTTACTTATCAGGTAAGTGACTCGACTACCCTTGACCTCCCCAAATCGATAAGACGTGCTTTTAAACGTTTAGCAGGCTGAGATATCCGTCAAAGTACAACGCTACCTGTCCACTCTGTCTTTGGCTCTCCCGTCGGCGGAGCGGGTCCGACTGGTCGCCTTGTTCCTCTTCTCCATTGCCTCTCTAGTGCTCCAGCGATATCCTGAAAATCTGGGCTAGAGTCTCACCATGTATCCACCGTGTTGTTTTTCTCCCCCCAAAAAGAAGTAAGAATAAACATGAATGTCTCGGTCACAGGTTTAAAGTTGAGGTAGCGTTAACGTTCACTTGTAACTTTCTCCATGTTTGCGTGCGGAGAGACGGAACAACACGCTGCTTTTTCCTGGGATTAACGTGCTATTCTCGAAAAGGCAAAGCATTTGAAAGACATTCTTGCGCTTTCCCCCCAAAACATGATGTCGTTTTAGTTTGATTCTTCAAATATTGTATCGATCCGCCGATGTTCGAGCCGTGTAGAAGTGGAGAGAGCAGAGTTTGCCTTGAGTTTTATCGCCATCCGTATGCACCTGCTGCTGCCGGTGTCCTCCTCTCCTCGGAGTACAACCGACTGGCCCGTAGCTCTAACAACATCCGAACACAACGACCAGCGAGAACATGAATGCTAACCCAAATGTAATTCAAATAAAAGTCACGCCCACTCTTTTTGTCCGGAGTACTCCATGGAAGATTTCGGACTCGTGACGTTTGTCCCAGGACACACACGTCAATCAGACACTAATGCTGCTTCCGAGTGTTTCCGGTAACATCCTACTCCAGAGCTCTCGTGGGATGGCTAGATCTCATTTATGCCGCATTCACGGGGCTTTAGTTAGAAAAAAAGTAAGGAGCAAAACGAAAAGGAGGAGAGATGTGCATCAGATTAAGTAATTCACTTTTGGCTTTACTCATGTTTTGTTTTAAGTTTAAGGTAAGTTCAGTTTAGATTGTTTTTAATTAAAGCTGTTAAAAATCCCGACATTACTTTTCCAATATGACCTGTTGATCAAATGTATCACTTTTATTCATATATTGCCTATATTTGAACACATAGCAACCCTTGTTTTGCACTCACCAATTTGAAAAATAGGCATTTCAGAAAAAAAGCCTCCATAGCCAAACATTTTAACGTAACACATAAACATCAGCTGTTGACACAGCCTACAGCATAACTGCAACATCGTCCACTCCCTGCTCTTAAAACTCCTAGGGTCCCCCGTTTAGTATGTAAGGTTAGTAAAACCGATAACACATAAAGGCAGCAAATATGACACGTAGCCGCGCCCTCTCCCGCACAGCCACGTAGCACAGGTAAATACAGCCATCTGTTAACCCGAGCCTCTGCTGGCCAGCATTGCAGCAGTAAATAATATACCTGGACTTAAACATATCTGTTGCTTGTGCGATTCAGGGCTCCTACAGTCCTTGAAAATAATTGGAGGTTTGCAGAAATGACGACAAAAATAAGGCCTAAGCTTAATGAAAAGAAATGGATGAACTCAACAATGTCACTCAGATTTTTCAGTTTACCGTAGGTATTTCTTTCCCAACATCAGCACTGTTTCACGTCCTTAGGGAAACATGAATAGTTTTAATGCCTATCTAATCTATAGTAAAATTACTTGAAAGTCCTACAAGTCAGAGTGAAAACCTTTTCTCTTACTGGAAAATGTGATGAGTATTAAAATGATGCAAAGCTTACACAGAGTCACCAAATTTAAATTTGATTATGTGCTAATGAGAGAAACTGGAGCAGAGCCCCCGGCACTGTGTCCCAACACTGCCACCCAGTTCCAGGCAGGGCTGTCACAAAATCACATTAAGGTTGTTCTGCTGGCTTTTTGGTGGCCATCTTTGAACACCTTCTCCTTGTAGTTTCTTATTTTTCCAGAGCTGAAAAAGGGGGAAATTGTGGGGAAATAAATATGCGTAGTGTAACTTGTACTCAAAGAAGGTCAAGTAAAGGACACATAAGCTCAAAGGAGTTGCTGGATTTATTCATTCTATATACAGTGTATTTTTTAAATATCTGTTATTATTGGGTGAACAGCGTGGTCTTTGTCACACAAAGAGTCAGCCATAAACACCACACATATCCCGTATAATTCAGTGTGTGGATGTGTGTATATGACTGCATGTTGTTTAAACCACTGTTAACAAACTACAAGTATACAGAAATTTACCTATTTGTAGAAGCCATTTTAGCCCTTTTCGCCCTCTTGTAAATCCAATTACTTGACATTTGATTTAAGCATTTCTGCCCTACATACACACACAAACAGTCAATAACAACACTAGCGTACTCCTCATCACCACTGCCTATCAGGATAAGCCATGGGATGGACAGATGATGGATCATGTAGGCCTCGATCTCTCATCCTCTTGTGAAAATACCACAGTGTAATCCTGCTGGTGGGCGTGGGGTGGATTTGTGAATAGGATGAGTTTCCAGCCACTGACATGTTTGGCACAGCTGTGTGTGACCATTCATCTGTTCTGGGCAATCGGCACTGTGTCCTTTTGTAGGAACACCTGTTGTGCACTGGTCACTGTTTGTTCACTATTCCACAGAAGAGTAATGTCATCTTAAAGTCTAACTCCTATTAAGCATGTCTTCATTCATGTTGTAAAAATATTTTTTTTGCCATTTCTGCTTGCCTAATCAGCATTGTGACCTTAATGACTATGTATTTGGCCAGTTCCCCACAAAGTGATTTATATTCACAGCAGCCAGCTTGTATCAACAGTTGCAGATCTACTAAAATGACCACATTCCACTGTGACACTAATGAATAAATTAGGCAGCATTTATTGTGTGCTAATATAGTTTTAAGAGGTTTTATTTAAAAAAAAAAAAAAATCAACAAACTACGTTCATTAAAATGCAATACTGTGCAGTATCTTGCTAGTTATATATAGAGAGAAGGGAGTTTTACAACATTGGTAAACATTGGCGTCTGGACTTCCTTGCTTAGCCTGCTCCCACCGCGACCTGGTCCTGGATAAGCGGCATGAAATGTATGGCTGGATTAACATATATGTTATATATATATATATGTTATATAATATATATGTTATATCATATATGTTTCGATAAAAAAATATATATTTATATCAAATTTTATTATAATTCACCTTCAAAATGTAAAGCAGTTTAAACTCTTTTGACACTCAGTCTATGTCATATTATGCAGTGTGAATGTTTGTGTACTACTTGTTTATGCTCCACTTTTGGCAGCATGTCGTGTTAACAGTGTTGAGATCGTAAAGAACCATTTCAAATGTAGAAAAGATGACAATACTGATTTTAATACTGAAGGAATAAAAGAAACAGTTATCAAGTTAGCAGTACTGTTTGCCACAATTCAACCTTGGCCAGCAAGTGTAGCTGTTGTAGGTCCTTTGGAGGTTATCAGCTCTATTACAAATACTGAATGGACAGTGATCTTTTTTTCTCATTCTTATACTGAAGAGCCCCTTTATGGATGCAAATACACTGGATGACTCTTAATAGCCCATTAAAATGAAATATAATGTTTAAATAAACAATGTTGTGATAAATATACACAAGATAAGTTCTAGCACTGGGTTTTGCCTGAGAAACTGTGGTCCAGTATTTGTTCTAGTAGCTTGTGGATGATCACATGCTCATTAGCTTTGTGTTTTACTTGTTCCTTCCACTGCATTTTTGTTGCTGTAACTTTGTGTATTGTTGATGATGTATGAAGATACATTGAGGGTAACTGAAATCTTGATTCACATTCTGTGAACAGTGTCTGTGAAAGGAAACTTGACGAGTGAATACTGATTCTAGTTTTCACTTTCTGTTCCAAAGTACCAAACTAGAAAGTAAAGGTGTCAGTAAATCGTATGATTTTGGGTTTATATGTTTGTTTGACTGAAGGATCCCCATAGTTGATTGTTGTGTACTTTGGTCTCTGTGTTGGACTGTCTCTCTCAGGTTGAATCTCAGGTGATATTACAGCAGAGGTCTCGCTGTCTTCAAATACAGCTTTACTGGCAGTGTCTTCAGAAAGTCTGAAACTTCGTGGAATACCACTGGCCACTGGTGTTACTTCTTCTTTACCCTCCATGTCTTTTTCTTGTGGTTTACCCTCTGTTGGTTTCTTTTTTGTTATTATATGATGTGTTTGTACCTTCGTGTTATTAGAAGGACAAAGGTTAAGGTCTTGAAAAATCCTCATTGTCGCCAGTTCAGTGTTAAAAGCAGCCATAGAAATGTCAGAGTGTGGTGGTTGCATCGCAGCCAAGGGAGTCACTGTTTCTGGGTGCGGTGCTGATTGAGGGGGGGAATGAGTCTGATCATCAACATCTTGTTGATAATCAAATCTGTAAACACATGGGATGATGTATTTTGGCAACCTTCTTTGAATGTTCACAGCTTTGGTTGGATTTGGATCTTCCACTGCTCCATTCTCCACTGGGTCGCGGCCTGTGTATGTACAAAGTCCCTCAGTTTTGGGCTTTAAAGGGTTTCTCTCTTCTGTAACTGGTGTGGAGGCTTCACCTGTGCTTGATTGCCTGTAATAGTGTTGTAGGGCTTTATGAGGGACGTCTGTCTTCAGGTTTTGTATCTTTTCCAAGTGAGAGCTTTCTGGTGGATCCACAGAAAATTGATTAGGAAAGGAATCCACACATGTGGACCACACAGGAGAGCAGGTCGTGATGGTTGCCACATGCAAATTCACTTGGGCCTCCACCTGTGGAAAAAGCCTGTACGGTTTCGGGAGAGACGTCTCTGTGACAGATGTTAAACTCAGCAGCTCCACATGTCCATATTTTAACTTTCTGGTAATACAGTTTTCTTCTTCTGTAGTCTGAATTTCACCATATTCCCCTGACCTCCAACCCATAACATCGTTATCATGAGCTCGATCTTTTATATGCTTCAATGAAGAATAATGTTCAGCTTTTTGACCTGAATGTTGGTCCCCCATTTGCCACATTTCCTCTGCTTTTAAATGATCTTTTTCTTCCAGGTTTAAGTTTACTTTTGTTAAAATGTCTACTGCCTCAGGTCTTTGCCCATTTGCGGTTTGATTTCTTTTCAACTGCTGCCCAACAGATTTCCTTTTAATTGGCTTGTGTTGGTCTTGTTTGTGAAGAGTTGGATCACTCCGTCTTTCATGACAAGCTACCTTCTCTTTTACATTAGTTGTTACCTTGACTCCTTCAGAAGGCCTTTCATGTGAACATTTCAAGTCACTTCCCTGACATACAGTGGCCAAGGTCTCAAACCTCTCCATCAGTGAAACCAGGAGAATCCCTCTCCCAATGACTCTTGGCTTGATAGGCTGTTTCCTCAGCACGTTCTCTCCCTTTTCCCTTTTCTCAGCCAAGACAAACTTGGCCACAATATCTTTCACACCGCCCCCCCTCTTCAGTCCATGTTCTCTTCTATTCCGGTCCTTCTTGTGAATGTCATGCTCACCGTGTTGGCTGTGGTTCATCATACCTGCCACACCTCTGCCAGAAGACAGAGTTCCTACCTCCCTTTGGTGGGTGATGGGGGGTTTGGGTGTGGACCGTATGAATTTGGATTGGAGGAGGTGGAACGTGGTAAGGCGCCGGGATTTTAACTGTTCCGCTCTTTGATCTTCTCCATACTTTCTTGGCAATCTGTCTTTTTGTGGATCTGATTTTTCAGGGATCTTGGAACTGGTCTCAGCAGTCCTTCCCTGGGTTATTTGCTCTTCGTGGAGCTGAACAATAGTGCAGCATGTCTGGAGTTGAGTCTGCTTCATTGAAGCCTGAATTCTCTGATCTTTGTTTCTTGCATTTTTTTCACCTAAAATATCCGACCCTGGCTTCTCCAGGTTTCTGTTTCTGGTGGTCCACTTGGGCAGATCCTGTGTTAGGTAATGCAGGAGACTCTCCAGAATCCCTCGCAGGACAGGACGGCAGTTGCAGTCTCTAACCAACTTCCTCAACATACTGGCATCAGGGCTGATACTGGTTTTCCGAGAATCTGGTCTATGGAGAATAGAGGATATGCAAAACTTAATCCCTGTAGCCATCTGCATGCAGCTAAGCATACCTGAATAGTTATGGATATTGAAAGCAGAGTTGAAAGATGATTGGCAACTCAATATATGTACTTTTGCATAAAAATGCTGGCAGTGCTGAATGCATAATTGTGATGAGGTCATGTAATTATATGTGAGAATGGATGGTCACTAATTAGAAATGCTGTCATGATTGTAACCAAGTAGCCTTCTTTTTGCACAATTAGGTTTAGCTCTGAAGTATTGCACTCTACTTTAGGAAACAAAAAAGAACAGAGTGGCCTAGACATGGCTTATTGTAAAGAATGGAACTATGGTACCGCTCCATATTATCAGTTTTAAAATATGGTGCAACAACACAAATACTGATACCAACATCATGAGAAAGATTTGGGGATAACGCAGCATAAATGGGGGAATATTCCACAAAGTGTGCCTTTAAATCTCTTGTAACCCTTTTAAAAGTCAATCTCTGAGAAATGAGCATCACTGAACTGGAGAGGGATTTGTTTTTGCAGCATAGTGAATTTGGCCTTTCACAGTCCCCTTATAGAAGCAGTCACTGTTACTCAATGTAATTTCTCTTCTACTAATTAATCTTCTACTTGCGTGATTTTGAGTCAACAAGCTGTACTTGAACTGGATATACCAGTAGTCCTCCCACCCTTGCATTAAAAAACATATTCGGACCCTCTACACATCTACACCCTCTGTTTTCTACTGTTTATTATTCTTTTTTCAATAACTTTATTGAGCATTGTAACTGTATCAAAAAGCAATTTCCCTTCTGGGATTAATAAAGTATTTCTGATTCTGATTCTATTACTACACAGCACATTGCCTTGTGATCGTTCCGAATCGACTGGCACCTCTCACCTGTGTGGCAGCAGGCGTTCAGACAGCAGGTATCCAGGCTGGTGATCTTTTTTGTTGTAGTCTCCAAACTTCGCCTGAACAGAGTAGGAGGCCAGCAGCACGGCCGTCTCTGGGGGACAGTAGACCTCGTCGCTCAGGATGCCGTCCTTCACCTGCAGGAAGAAAAGCTTCTGGGTGATGTCCTGGATTAGCTCCTCAGACACATCCTCCGGGAAGAATTTGGCCCGAAACTTGAACTGCAGTGGGTTCTCCTTCTTCACATCCTGGGACGACACCTGGGGAGGAATTGCAACACAGTTACAGTAAAATCCAGTATCATGTGAGCATTAAAAGGACATAAATAATTCTATTTGCCACAAGGTTACAGTACCAGTCAAAGGTTTAGACTTTACCGGGGGGGGGGGGGGGACTATTTGTTTTCCAGGAGCAGCAGCTTTTCTGGAGTCTCTTGTTGGGACAGAGATAGGCTAGCCATTTCCACCTGTTTCCACTCTATATGCTAAGCTAAGCAGCAACATATTTCCTGCAGACGGGACAGTGGCAACAATCTTTTCATCTACCTCTTGGCAAGAAAGCACTATTTCTGCACTATTCCTAGAATGTCAACCAGCTGGAAAAGCTGGATCCTGTGTTGAAGTTTAGTATTGTCAGTTGCATGTGTGATATAAAATGAATACTTTGATTTTCTCATATTTGAGAGCCACGATCTGATCTTTTGGGAATAATGATGATTTAAAAAAGTATGTGTCATGTCTCTTTCAAACCTGTAAACTGTATTATGTGTTACAAAAGAGTACAACAACATAACATCAAGTCAACAACATAAATAATGAATTCTTTGAAATAGCTTACAGTTCCACAGATTCATGGGTGCACTGCCCAAAAAAGCGGATCTGCATTCAGATCTCATTCAGTGGTGAATACACTTAACTCCGAGCTACAGTATGTGTTTACACAACGTGCCTCTTCCGCTAATTTCAAAACAGGAACCAAACGGTCTTGATGGAGAGAATGGGGCCGGGAATATTCCAGTTTGAACGAGGCATTGTGCTGATGAGCTCCAGCGCAGCGTCAGCACACAGTGTACAGTTTACTGCTGCTGACTGACGCCAGCATAACTCTCTGTCTCTCAGTGGCCCTTGTTTATGATTAAACAACTTTCAAAGTTTCCCTAGATGGATTAGCACGGGTTGCTACATTTGTTTCAATCAGGAAGGCATTCATCATAAAATATATATATATATTTTTTTTCTACATAGGAACAGTCTTAATCCATTCACCTGATTTTAATGCCTGTGGTTAATGTTGCACTAATAAGCATAAGAGCCAGTGTGAGAGTCAAGTGTCTATTTTAAAGAGTACCCCACCACAAAATGATCAGAATCAATGTAGCAGAAGAGATATCTTTATTTTAATTCCACACATTTTTCTTCGTCGTCAAAACCTGGCGCCTTCATTACCCACAATGCAACTCAATCGCAGATAGTTCTCCAGGGGATTCGTTTGTGCTCACTTCTTTCCAACTCTAAAGGCTCCAGATTCTTTTAATTTTCTAACTTGCAGTCTTTGGCTGACTCAAGTGACATCACTTGAGGCGATTTATCAGATTACATGCAGCCCCCCTCTGGAGCCACAAAAGTTCTCTCACATATGAAGTAGCACTGACACTAAAATCTGTGGAGTTCTTCTTTAAAGAGATTATTAATGCAGAACCAACTGGACTAAAAACCTACCAGCTTTGGTGGATCATATAGAAACTGTGATACCAAAACAATCTTGAACATCTGGCGGAGTGAGCAGCTTCAGGAATAACAGTTAGTGACGGTACAATAACCTGCGTTTACTCAGGGACAACAGAGAGGAACGAAGGCAGCTCTGGTTCACAAAGAGTTCACACTCTTGTCAAATAATCCACCTCCAGCTGACTGACTGCATGCACGCCCCCCCCCCACCTCCAGCACAGACAGAATCCACACAAAATTAGCTGCCATTTCGGAAGTGGAAGCACAATACAGAATGTGAATATATTTATTGTAATACAGTGGTTACTGATTGACTGAAAGGCAAACACTGGAGCTCCGATTGTACCGTCCCCTCAAAAGAATGCATTCTTTCTCTATTGTTAATAGAATTTGACTCCATAGGGAGAGGCGGGCGGTTGGGACATACTTGAGACGCTGAGTGAAATAACCATGAAGGTATGTAGGTATCATGATATGTAATGAATGCAATTTCACTCTATTAAAAAGGAAAATAATGACATCAATACCTTTGAAAACAGATCAAACTACTTATATTGTTAAATAAATGAATAATTTCAGTGTTTAAAAGATAGGATTATTATGAGACCAAATAAGTTGTCTTACCTTTTTGTCCAGTTTTAGCCAAGTGTAGTAACCTTTGCCATCCATATACTGAAGTCCGAAGTACCAGACCTCACGCAAGCCAATGGTTTTCACCACCTGCAAATAGAAAAAGAATGATTAAGTCTTAAAACACACCAGGGCTGCAACAAACATAATTTTCAATAACAATTAATCTGCCGTCTGACTGAAAGTCCAAAAGTCAGAGGTGTTCAGTTGACAATGATATCTGGTGGATACAAAGACGAATGTAAAGTCAATAAAGACATTCCAGATTATATCATTATGTATTATATAATATATAAATATCCAAATTATAAACCTCTTCACAGATTGAAGGAAGAACCTTGTAATGAGAACGTGTTCCAATATGTCATGGCGGACACATGATGAAGTGGAATGATATATGATAATATAATATCCATTTTTAAAAAGTAGTTACTTAAAAGGATTTACAACCTGCTTTTCCAGGAAAACGGGTCATGAAATGATGATGTAACTGTAGATGAGGGCGCGCCTTCACACCTCAAAAAGTCAATTTTTCCAATAAACGTAAATGAATCTGTTGTTTTTTTCCCAGCAGAGCAAGGAGTCGTGGAAAAGCCTTTAAAAAGGCTTTACAGACGCTGGCAAGGCCTGAAGAATCTAACCTTAAGGCGACATATTCAGGTACAAGACTAATCTGGTGAACAACCCTCATACTATTACACATTCCCAGGCCTGAGTGTGGACTTGGCTACAGTGATGATCCAAACCACAGTCGACTAACTGCCAGAACAAATAACAGTCCACTCTAAAACACTACATGTTTGTTGTCTGAAGCAATCTGGCAAAGATATGATCTGGACCGGGAGACGGCCCCATGGACGGTTGCTACGACTCAACTGATCCTTGCAGTCGAGATAACAATTATTTTCATTATCAATCAACCCGCTGATTATTTTCCACATGAGTCAATTAAACGTTTTGTCAATATAATGAACAATTATATTTGGTTTTCTACAATGTAAGAAACACAGTTAGGAATTTGTGCTTGAAAAATGACAAAATATTTGCAGATTACTTTTATGTCGATTGACTAGTCAATGAATAATTTCAGCTCTAATTGGCACCTTTACCAATGATGAATCTTGCAGCTATGTGGGACTGAAGGCTTTGTATGAAGAATGATGCTTATTAGGCTAAGCAAACACACGATTCATTTAATAGGTAACTGTTAGTAAAGGTCCGATTTTTTTATAATATTATGCGGAATTGGAATACGCCACCGCACACGAGAGCACGACGAGGGCTGGTCTTTAACAAAGTGGTCCTATTGTTTGACCAGTGAGGAAAAGTGATACTGTATAACGAGGGCGTGCTGCATGACCAGCATCCTGTCTCTGACTCCAGGAACAGACTGAGGGGGGGGGGGGGGTCTGCTCTAATTTATAAAAGGCTGTTACTTTCTGGTAAAACCGCACCAGCCAAAACTCCTGATTATTAACGTCTAAAAAGTTTTAATTTCAACCGCGATGGAGTATATGGAGTATTTCAGATCAGCAATTTGAGTATTTCTTCCACCAATTCTGAGGTAAAAAGTGAAAACCCCGTTATAGATCTTGAATAACCACTGGTGCTGCAGGAGGAGCAATCGTTTTCCACTGGCTTCTGACGAAAAACCAGAGGCTCTTTATGGTCTTCAGAGAGGCAGAGCAATTTTCCAACAGCACCATGTAGGAATTCATGTATGTGTGTGTGTGTCGTTTAATGGGACGGTCTCCGTGCCGGGCCCTTTTTGAATGCATCACTGCCAAATTCCCCACCCAGTCACCAGGTGAGGTGTTAAGTTGCCTTGGTGAAGTCTGAATCAGCGCACTGGCACTCCGGCCAAGCCCATTCCCAATGATAAGCTCCAGCCAAGTTTAAAATTAAAAATCAAACTCCCCCGTCTTAGTGAGCGACACAAAATACAGGGCAGGCCAACCTGTGGGAGTAAAAATAAATTGCTTTGATTCTGGGACCCTTCCTGATGGGATTGTATTTAGTGCAGCAACAACAACAAGCGCTCGAAGGGGGCTGAAATGAGAGAGCACTAAACCCAAACCCTGCATCTCACCTGTAATGAAACTCATAAGGCCTCAGAAAACAATCGGCCCTTTCATGGTGGTTTTGCTGAGAGGCATTGGGCTGCAGATGCCTGAATGAACAATCTTCTCAGGGGATAAGCTACTGTACAACCATGGTGCTGGCTAACCAACCTTTAACACTGACAAATGGAGAAGAAACTTTAGCGTTAGCAACATGCGGTACATGTTATGAACACCTGCTGTCAAAGGATACTGAAAACAGCACAGTTCATTAGAGGAGGATTAAATCTGAATCAGGTTTAGTAAACTGACATCGCAGCAGGTTGGTTTGGCCGGCTGCCTTGAACTGAACACCTCAGATATTCATTAGTAGTAGTAGTAAGTACTGAAAACAGAACAAAAACACAAGGTTTCTGAGGGGTTCAACTTAAATTTAAGACTTTTTAACACCACATAGCAATTCAATACCTGTTTCACAGGTAGCATATTTAATCTTATACCACACTTTTCTGCACTTCCCAACAGTACATAACAGTAACTGATATAATTAATTACATGTATGCAACATGGACACGGATAATCGTCAGAAAATGGATGAGTGGATTAACCAAGTCAAAATTATTATATATTAAAATATATTATATAGTTTATTTAAGTTGTTGTTGTAATCAACACTCGACCAATTTGGGTCAATGAGCTTCCTAGCTACTGTAGCTAGCAGTAGAAATAGTGTTTGCTACATGTCTAATGGTGCAGATTAACGTGAACGTGTGAACGGTCACAAAAAAGCAATAAAACACCGTCACCGTCTAGAGCAGGCATGAGAAAATATATAGATGTTTTAAACTGTTAACTCAGTGAAACATTTGCAGTCAGGTCAAAGAAGCTAAACCTTTACAGTGTTGGTCTATTCCTGTCACCGCCCACTTCAGACTCGCTTGAGGTTGAAGGAGCAAAAGGTTGCAGTGCCACTTAGGAACAGTTAGCAGGACTTAAGTCTGCAGTCTCGTCTTACAGCCGTCAGACAGAGAGTGAAAGCTTTTCTGGCTGCTTTATGTGAGCACCGGTCCTGTGGCGAGAGAGAGGAATGCCACTGGGCTAAAACAGCATTACGCACTGCATCCTCTGAGCTGAATAACGCAGAGTCCTCCAGCGACTGAGGAGGGGAAGGGAGGGGTTCGCCCAGTCTGGCCCCAAACAGGGATCGGCACAAAGAGTGTGTCTCGTGGTGGTGGTGGGGGTTGCAGTGGGTTCTGGCCCAAAGGAAATGGGTCTATTATTGTCAGACCAGACATTAATTGTGACTAAACAGTAAAGGGAGTGTCACAAGTCAGTAGGTTAGACTTTCATATCCAAGTTCTGCTACAACACTACAGCAAAGAAGAAAGGCCATCATGCAATATGTTCCCTCTCTTGACTTGGAAGAGCTTCGCAGCCATTTCTGAATGTGGCCTTGAACGCTGCCATGGTTTTCCTCATCCTTCTGACTTGAACCAGACCAGCTCTCAACGGCTGAAACCGGCTGCCTTTCGAAACCACACGAACACAGGAGACAGCGACGGGGTCTGAACGTGGCAAACATGGCTGAGGACAGACATAACTAACCTATGTAAACCTGACTGATTTTCTCACGTGCGGGCGGCTCAAGGCAAAATGAAACAAGCGTCATACGGAAGTGAAACTGTGCGAGGGCGTGTAGGGGAAAGGCAGAGGTTTCTCTTTAAGAGCAGCATGACAGGGACTGAGGCTATGGTCAGCGCTGACCACACGGGCCACACCAGGCCTCACACTCGTCCAGGAATTTAGCTCACTGCTGTTACTCAGCATTTCCACAAAACCTGTCCAACACACACTGTGAGTGTTCTTCTGTGTCTTTACAGCTGATTGCTGCCAAAGCACCCAGTTAAAACTAAATCAAGCTGCTGACTGACTTCAGGGATGCGACCACTTAAGCTAAACGTCAGCCAAAGGAAACCGGAGACGAGGTGTGATGCTCCGTAGGCCGTTTCCCGTGCTCAAATTAGTCAATTGTATCTTCTCACTAAAACAAAGCACTGAACTGTCTCTGACACTATCACAGGGAGATAGTGATTATCTTTGGCACACCCCAGTGAGTGCCATTCTAACAAGCAGGCGTGGGAATTCGGCAACACCTATAAATAGAGAGATGTTAAAGGCGAACATCTGGGTCATCAGCCATTCTTTCCTTTAACAAAACTGCACAGTGAGAGCTTTAAACAAGTGCTGACGTGGTCAAAACGCATCCATACACAGGCACCAATTATCACACAACATACACACATTTCTGAAAATAGAAGTTATTATATTAATAATAATAATATTCGTGGCACGATTGTATATTCAGATGTTTTTTGACTGAAATGTTCTCTAGAGTGCTGCTGACATACATGAAGGGTGACATCTGCGGTCGGCTACACTTGCCATTGTAAAACGAGTTATACAGGAAGCGGCTAAAACAATGCCTTCCCTCCCCCGGAGCTGTCATGAAGCCTCAGAGGAGCTCATGCTAATGACATGTCACCTACATTTAGATTTTAGGTACAGAGCTTCACAACAACTTTTACAACAAGAGGAAGAGGGCAAAAAAAATAAAAAAATAAAAACTCCTCACTTGACAATACTGCAAGAGATAAGAGCCACAAGGGCTGAGAACAAAACATCACGCCTCTATACTACCACTGTAACTATCCTCAACATTCAATACACAGCTGATGAAAGAGCTAAGAACAATCAATTTGAGGTTTAAAGTGTGTTCCAATAGTATTATTTTACTATAAACAAGACAAAATGCTTTTTCTGTATAATATACATGCGAGTGAGAATTTCTAAGATAGTGAGATCACTTGCAATAAGTAATTAATAATCACTAAATAGATCACCATTACATTAGTCCATGGTAAAAACTGTTTTATATACTTGGGAGCCGTGACTACAAGAGGAGAACTTTGCATCATTGTGGGTCACACCTTTACTCTGAAGGCTCTCAGACTTTGTAACGTTCCAACAGACTCCATTCATCATCTTCATTTATCATTAGTTTAATAAATGCTTCAAGTTGTATTTGTTTACTTTGTGTTAGGCTGCATCTTTTTTCATCACAGGAAACCACCTATAATAATCCCCGAACCTCACCGGGAAGACAGAAGACGATAAGGACACTTGAAGCCAAAAGCTCCTGTAATCTCGTCTGCAGGAGATAACTTTTCAGGCCTGGATGTAATGAATGGAAAGAGCTTTAGAGGGATGATAATGAGGGCAGACACTTTCTCCCAGCACTGATCTCTCTCAGTGACGTCAATCCAGTTAGCTGACACGATGAAGGTTGTGGCCGTTTGTGAAGCGTTTCAGAAACATGTTGTACAAAGTTCCTATTGACAGTTATGTCTAATCGAAAGCCGTTTGTCAATATGACGTTTTACCTGTCGAAGGTCTGGAAGGTTGTCAACAAAGTAAGTATGCGTGATCAACAGTATATATGATTTCTTGGTTCTTATATAGCGAACCACTTACTTTAAAAAACATTTAAAAAGGTATGTTTAAGGAAGATTTAAGGAAAAATGCTTCCTTGCCAAGATACATGCCTTGTATGCATTAAATATTAGGCTGGAGCTAGCAGTTTGATAGCTTAGCTTAGCATGAAGACAATATGCAGGAAGAAACAGTTATCCCAGCTCTGTCCAAACAAGCTAACAATATCCACTGACCAGCACCTCTAAAGCTATCTGACTAACACGTTACATCTCGTTAGTTTAATCTGTACAAAAACAGTGTCGAAATTACAATTTTAGTAATTAGTTACGTGCCAGATTATTTCCTGCCAGGGAGAAGTTGCCTCCTGCAGTCCCACGCATAACCCTGCAAAACCACAGTGTGTCGTTTCTCCAGATTAAACAAACGAGGTGTGTTAATAAGTGAGCTTTAGAGGTGCTGGTAGGCAGATTGTTATCTTTAGATGGAGCCACGAAAGGTGTTTTCTCCTGTCTTCAGAACAGGGGAACCGACTCCAGCTTCATATTTACTGAACAGACATGAGAGTGGTACCGACCTTCGTATCTAAATGTCAATCTATTCCTTTAGCTCTACAAATTATTCATTGTGTACGTGTTATATATTTATTTGTACATCTGCTTTTATTAATACCCCGAGTCTGTGATTGGGCAACTTGTATTGATGTTTTTCATAAAAATGACTTTATTCACAAACTTCCAAAACCTTTGAAAGTAATACTGATAACATATTTAAGTCGATACTGATGCTAGGGGTGAATACAGGAGTAATATGCACTGTACCTGGTCAAACAGCTGCTTGCCAGTGGTGCTGGGCTGGATGGCAAACTCCAGCTCAGCGTCCATGGTGGTGACGCGAACATTGACCTGCAGATAAACATGAGAAAACAGGGGATGAAAAGCTAATCCAGAGCAACAGAGAGGTTCTCACAGGTAAGGACCAATACGTAGTAAACATGCTAGACTACAGAGCTCTGCTTTGGTGTGTGTGTGTGTGTGTGTATGTGTGTGTTTGGTAAGGGGGTGTGTTTGCAGAGTAAACACACGGGGCCTCTGTGTTTATCTCCGCTTTCTCAGAGCCAGTCGGGCTGATTGAAGGAAATTCGTCCGTAAAATCGAGGTGTTTTTGGTGAGAACATTCAGTTACAGGTCCAATGTTTAGTTTTAAAAAAGGAACATTTGAGTGTTAAGAAGTGGCATATCTAACACTAATTACACGTATAATTCACCAAGCTAAAAAAAAAAAAGAAAAGGAGGCACCGTGGATGTTTTTCTGGATTGGTTGACTGAAGAGATGAGGGCTAAAATATGGCCGCTACTTCTGTCATTCACACCCGTTCACGGTAAAAAAATACATTTTAAAAAGGCACCTCTCTTAGTTCTCTGGTTAATGATTGATCAGAATGCCCTGTGCATACAAAAAGAGGCGGTCAATCTAACTGAAACCTGCTTCATGAGCAGAGAATTTAATGTCCACTTACAGGGATCCACCCCAGTGATTAATGTGCGATTTCAAAACCAGTACAAATAGCATGACTGGTGCGCTGCACAGAATAATGAGAACTGACGTCAACTTAGAAATCAGCAAACGGCATCTGAAATTCACACAAAGGCCACTCAACAATGCACAAATGTTTACAATAGCGGCTTTGAGGTAAAGCACATACTGCCTCTCTTCTCTGTGGGTATAATGTTTAATGTCTCTGGTATTTGAGTGGGGTTAGGAAAAGACACAGACTCGCAAAGTATTGAGCAAACTTATTAATGCTCAGCGACAACGACACAAAGAGGTCGGTGGACACAGAGTGACGAGAGAGGAAGCCTGCTAACAGAGCCCTGCAGTGACATCTTTCATCTGCAGCCCATTGTGAGCAGCGCCGAGCCTCAGCGGTGAACAAATTCAATGACGCCCACTGGAAGAGGGATGTCTGGGCCGCAGGAGTCACTATCTGGTGACTCGGATCGCCGCCGATTCCTATGAAGCTACACAGGCTGGGCGACTCGCTGGCAGGCTTAAATCCTACAGAGAAGGCAAATCCAATCACAGCATTGGATGAAAAGTGCCTCGGCCACTGTGCTGTCCAGGATATTGTGAGAACACGGTCGTCTAGACGGTGGATATTTGAAGACGCCCCCATTTTTTTTTTTTCAACCACGTGTTTTTGCTTTCAAGTGAGGTTGCATTAGCAACAAATTCAAAGTGACAGTCACTTTCAGCCACATAGAGTTTGTAGCACGTGTGCATACAATGTGTAACTTTTAGAGTTCACCGTCCAACTGGGCGACTTATACCAGCCTCAAGTCACAGCTAAAAAGCAGGGGAAGGAGGGGAAACACTGCATTTCCTTCACACAGCAACACAAAGATCCCCATTCAGCTGCAGTGCCCCAGCAGTCCCTCGTATCTACATTCTGCTGGAGCCAGATTTCCAAAAGCTACCACAAATTGGCAGCAGACGTGTTTTAGATGTCCAACGTTTAAAAGTGATGGTATGATTTGGTGGTAGCAGCAGCGCCGACACATTTGGGATGCTCCTCTCAACATTGCGGCTTTTATTTACAGCAGTTACATCTGGTGCACCAAGAAGAAAAGAAAAAAACACATCCTAGCCAGCAGAGAAAGGAATATGTGGAGCAGACAGGGCCAACAGAAACCACTGAGTGTGTGATATCTGATCTGAAAGTGAGTCCTCCGACGGTAACTCACAATAAACCATAAGGCAATTCAGAGCGGTAAAGAAAACATGACACATATGCTAAAAATACACCGGGCAAAGACACAGAGTTCCACAATGAGCAACTTCAGTCTGAGGAAAGTACAGGCCTTCATTTAACCATATAAAGCCCTGCTTCACAGTAATAACCGACCAATTTTAGCTCCACCGGTTTCCAAATCTAACTTGCTATTAACGCCACAGAGTTTATACACAATTTTCACGCTCTTGGTGGAAGAAGCAAAGCTTTGGTAACCAAGAAAACAACAACAACTAACATGAGTTCTATGGTAACCGGGCAATGCAGTAGAAAAAGTAGACTACGGTATGGAGGCCCGAGTACGTACGTGATCAACAGCCTGCAGGACTCCTTACTTTGAAAAACTTCTTGTTACATTAAAAACAAACATTTTAAATAATAGTTTGACAATTTGGGAAATGCGCTTATTCACTTAGCGTTACATGAGAAGATATACATCGCTCTCATCATCTTTATGGTAAATATGTAGCTGGAGCCAGCTGAGAATTAGCTTAGCTTAGCATATACACTGGAAACAGCTAGTGTGGCTCCGTCAAAAGGTTCTCAAATTCCATATACCACAGCAGCACCTCTACAGCTCAGGAGGTTGTATCTTCTCTTCATGCTAAAGCTAAGCTAACTAGTCTCCTGGCTCTAGCTACATACTTACCATACCTAAAAAAACTAGATCACAGTATTCCACCAAAAACACACTTATGATGTCAACCCTTTGGCTTTGAACATCAAGATCCCAAATATAGTTAAAAGAAAGAAGAATAAGGGACCACAAGAAAGCGAACAACGATATAAGTAAAATGTATCGCACAATTAGTCAATTAACAGAAAAGGGTATTATTCTGTAAACTAAATCCATCAATCTATTCCTCAAGAGTGCCAAATATTTCCCTAGTTCCAACCCCCTGAAGTGTAAAAGGACACACCGCCCCTCTTCTGTGCCATACAATCATGAACTGGATATCCTCCCTTCAGCCTTTTCAATGGGGAGGTTGAGCCGCTCTCGGTCAAGGTAAAGAAACACGGCGGTCATCACCTCAGTAGTTAAAACGTGTGCACTGCATTCTTCAGTGAGGGACCATTCAATTTTTAACCCCCCAGCATAGTTTAGCTTTACGAGAGTCGCCATGGGGATTCCGACGAAATGCCCGAGAGTAATATAGCCATAAACGACTGCTACTATTTGAGTCTAGAGCCATAGTACAACAAGGTTTTAGGAAGGGACATATCTTGTAAGAGTACTTCTAGAGGCTGCGTCAACATTAAAAACACGTAACTGAAGAACAAGAGTTAAAAAGTACTTGTAACCACTTTTTTGTATTTGTGAATCAGGCCTCGAGGGCGTTCCAGGCATGATTGAGTTATCAATTATTTTTAGAAAAAAAAGGAACAAACACTAACAATAGGACTGGACATGAAAAGGAAACACCCATCCATGTTGATCGTGGCCAAGCCCTGTGGGGTTTGTCTCACCGGGCTGTGACCGCAAGGAAACAGGATTCTGGGAGAGCCAAGGAGAAATATCGTTTACTTCAGACAATTCGTCATTCAGGTGAGTGAAACGTGAGTCACAGAAGCACCAACGCAGGAGCCTTCACTACTCCTTAAATCTGGCCCAACGTCCTGCCGCTGGGCGTCCTCTTTAATAAAAACAATGTTTTTACTAAACATGCAACGTTGCAATGTTCGATATGATGCCAAATATCTGAGCTGAAATTATTCAGACTGCCTGCAGGTTTCTGTGCCAGTAGGCATTCAATTTAAAGGCAAGATCCTCTTTGATCTTTGCTTTTCAGGGACTTCAACTACTTTAGGTTACTTGTCCATTATATTACCAAGATTTGTCTAATTCATTGCACTAGATAACAATCAGCAGTGTGGAACGACAGAAATTGTCAGGAGAAAGAGGAACAAGACTTGCGGCGAGGATGTCCAGGGCATCGTGTAGCTCACACCCAAACATGTACGACTCCCCTAAACTTGCTTTGCAGATACGGTAAACACATTCAGGATATTTTTGATACTGGGAACCCCGTTTCATTTTTTTCTTCTCTGGCATTAGTTGGTCAATTAACATGATATTGTTGTACAAAACAACACCGCTGAAACTCTTTAGAGGGGTTGTTGGTATTTTTCTGCACAAAAACAAGATGAACACAGCAAAGGTGGGACTAGAGTTATTGTATAATCCTACTCTATTCTACATCATGCTTTAACATGACACTATACAAATCAGTGAGGAATTAAATGGCTTTTTTCCCCCCCTCAAATCAATGGATTAAATCAAGAAAATCACATGTAACATAAGGCTCGTCTGACTGTAGCTCTGGGTGTTGTTTCCCCATCATCCTATCATCCCCTGCCTCCTCTGCTTATAACATGTTGAGCCTCTGACACTCTTCAAAACTAATAATCTGATTACACACCTCTCACAGAACTCAAAATATAAACCCTCATTTACGTATCTCGCCAATGCTAAAAGTGACGCAGGATTAATCCGAGAGGGGCTTTCGGGTGGAGACGACATCAAAAGGAAAAACTTCATTAAAACAGACTTAGTGTCTTATTGATATTTTTCGTGCTATGTAGCGAAGGCCGGGTCAGTCATGAGGTACTATACGTGCCGGTCGGGAAAAACCAGAGGAAAAAAATAAAATGAAAAGTCATGTCTCGTGTTCTTTTCTTGATATAATGGAAAAAGGAAACAGTCTGACATTATCGTCCGAAAAGGCTGCTTTGTTGCAACTGCTATCAGACAGCAATGATGTCATTTCCAAGGAGACGCTCATGACAACCGTGACGCTTTTCTAAACAAACCGACAACACACTTTATAACACTGACCGGGGGCGTTAGTCACCGTTATCACAATACTCTGCTCTGCTCAACAGCAACCAAGTTCTGTCCTGATCTGAGCGGCTTTGATAGAAAATCTTTCCAATTTTTATCCTTTTTACACGTGTTACTTGGCACGCTTTAGTAACTGTATGTTTTCTGAACCTCTGCACTTTCTACATAAAGAACAGAGGATAGAGGAAAGTTTTATTCAGTGTTTCACTCATTGCCTACCAACATTTCCATCACGTTTGCCTTCATGCTGTAAAGCATACAGAGGTCGTTGTGATAGACGTTTCCAAACAGTGAGCTGAAGGAGGAGCATGTGCCACGTGCAAATGTATAGTATGTAACAGCTGGGGTGGGGCAACACCAGTCAAGAGCAACCGAGGGCAAAAAAACCTGTTCAAAAATTTTGGACAGCTTCATCAAATAATCTTTCGTTAAACAGGACATCCCCCCCCCCACCAACACCATTTGTTCACAATGATGCACAAGTGTAGAACTTTACAAGAAACGGTTTCAAAGATATAGATCCTGTGAATATGTCCACCCACCCTGTGAGCGCACGCATAATGAACCAGTGCTTAACTGTCCACGTCTGGAATATAAGTTCCTGTAGCTGATGATGTTCACTGAAACATATATGGGACAGCCCCCGGGGTGTGAGAGGCATGTGATTTGAGTGGCATTCCCCCTTAACACAGACCCTTCTGACACTGTTCATTTCTATGGCACAACTACAGTGACAAATGGTCGTGACTCTAGTCTATAAATATATTCCCGTTGACTTTTAAGCCCAAATGTTTCGTTTCTGGCCCATTCACTGAGAGAAGAAGTGGCTCATAGTAAAAAAATGGACGTGTCAAAATGTTTCACAGTGATGACACAGCTTGGAAGGTGAGGAAATCACTTCAGCACCGGCGATCTGTCACTCCCGTGAAGTGATTTGAGGTTGTTTTTTCTTCCCTTTACTAAGGCAACAAAAACGAGTCACGTCGTTTATAGCCAAACATAAACTATCACCTCGCAGACCTCAACAAGTCAATGTTGTCTCATTGTTATCTCATTGTTACACTAAACATAATACTCTTAGAAAGTGTTGGCATCAGTATCAGTGTGCTACCAGTCGCTGTACCACAATAGTGGAGCAAAAAGCTCTTCACTCAGTATAAATGGGCGACATTAATATAAAAAAAAGATGAAAAAGATGAGAAAGATGAGAAATTAGGCACTTTAATCTTCCATTAACGTTACCTGTGATGTTTCTGTTAGGCTTTACTTACTATAAAACAGTGAAACAACAAGCACCGACTGAAAATAGCATTAAAGCAAAAGGGCTACTTACCGCTTTGGGCATTTTCTGTCCTTTTCCTTGCTCTGTGCGAGGAGCTGTTAAATAAAATAAAAGTGTTTTCCACAGAAGAGACCTGTGTTCCGTGTGACTGTGCCTTCCTGAAAAGAGAGAAAGAAGAGAAACGAGTTTCAGACACTTCGGCGTTACTTAAACCCGGGTGCGTGTGGCTCGGCACTCCTGCAGGCGACAGTCATCAGGATGAATCACCGCGGGGACCGACAGGCTAACGGCAGTTAGCTAGCACAACACAGGAAGTTACGCGGCGTGAACTTCAAAATAAGAGCTCGATCCTGGTCACATGATCATCTGTATTTCTTTACAATCACGACCACAGCAGATTTTTAATTAACCCAAACCATCACTAATTTGTACCTTAACATAACTATTTATACCTATACTTAACAACTTTTTGGCCATAAACATTGACATATACCTAAAACCAACCAACTGTAGGGCTTAAAGAAACAATATTTCAAGTATTGATTCATCTCTCAATTCTCTTTTCAGTTAATCATTTAGACTAACAAACAGATATAAATAAACAGTGTTATAAACACAATAGTGGAAAAACGTCCATCAGAAATTCCTTAGAGCCCAAAGTAACGTTTTTAAATTCCCTGTTGTGTCAGACTAAACGATCCAAAAGATACTGACTTTACAATATTTAACTGAGAAAAGCAGCAAAATCTCACATTTGAGAAGCTGAAATATCAAAATGTTTTATGTTTGAAATATAATAATGTTCATTCTCTGTCCATTGACTAATGAATGAATCTACATTCACAGAAATTCTAAGAATAACCCTGATGAAATTAAATATCGACTCAGTCTCTCTCTAATTCTGTAAAACCATCAAGCATTTATCAGTACCTCCTTTAATATATATAGTTAGTATATTCCAGCTGAAACTGATTTTATTCTGGAATGTAAAGCCGGAAGTTCTGCATTCCATTCTACCTTGACACTGTTGAATCATCCAAGCACCAGGCAGGTTAAATATGGTACTCAAAGTGCCTCACCCACCAGCTATGATAAAAGTTATAGTCCCCACCCTGTTTTGTTTTAGCCTTTTATTTTGACGTCTTCAGTTGCTAACAAACCCACACCCCAACTCCGATTAATGGTAGCCATTTACACCAGTACTGTTTTTTATCGCTTATTAAGTCGCTTTAAGAGGCAAAGAAACCATGTTGTATTTCACTCTATTTAACCATCAGTGGTCAGAGAAACACTGCCCCAGACACATATAACACTTTGAGGTTGTTCCCATGTAAGAAAATGTAACCAAAGTGATGTTGTTCAGTGTATATTTTCCACGGGAGGATTACGTCTGTTATGAGTGAAATGAGAAGCTACACACCCACAGCGAAAGGGAAACGATTCCAGCCCAGAAAAGAGAAATTCCAACATGTCTTAATAAAACAAGTGTTAAAAGGTCTTTAAACTCAGGTTGCTGTAATAACGACGCCCTTTGTGCGAGAGCTTCATCGGTGCTGCAGGCAGCCACATCCTCCCTGTAATCCCGCAGACACCTGTTGCGAGATTTGCCTCCTTTGTGCGGAGCAGCAGTTAAAAGTGCGCGGGAGAAAAAGTGCTAAAAGTATCTTTTGTTTTTTAACGCAGTTTCGAGCTCGCTGCAGAGTCTGCACGGCAGACAGGTGGTCCGCTTACCCGGAGCCGACGAGGGGGTGGTCGTTCAGCTGTCCGGAGCTCGCAGCCGCAGATTCCCCCCTCCCTCTGTTCACCCGGCCGCAATATGGCGCTCATCCATCACCGCCGCGGCGCCCGCACGGTCCTGTTCCCGCTGCAGCCGGCGGAGGGGCTTTCCCGCAAAACCAAAGACACTTTCATTATTAGTCAGAGGACTTTTTTTTTCTGAATCTGTATCTGTGGAGCTCGAACTACAACAGTCAGATCATTTTATTTATGATGTTCGTTGACATGGAAACTGACAGTCTTGCATCACCATTAAAGGATGTTTTATAGGGGCCACCAAAAAAAACCAAACTCAAAAGAGATCAAGATGGAAACCTCAAGTATGAAGCACTGTATGACTGGTGTTCTAACCAGCTGTACAATGGCTATTACTTTAAGTCAACAGAGGCTGTGGTTAATCTCTGGTAATACATTTGGACTTTCTTTGTTGAATGTACGTTGATGATGATTTGATTGGTTTCGACAGTGTTGTTTCCTCATTTTAAAGATCAGAACCAACAGCATACAATTAGTATGTCCCAATTATACTTTTACTGATAAAAACCTGAAGTATTATCAACAAAAATATTTTATTATTATTGTTTTATTTTATTTGGTGTTGACAGGAAGTGACACAAATTAAACACACACACACACACACACAGTTCATATAGCTAGCAATGACACAAATATAGAGGTGGTGTGTCATGATTGACAGATTCTGCTCAGTATTTTTCTATTAGCAAATATTTTTGTCCTTGGCTTAAATTGATATTGTCTTTAAATAACGTGGCTTTTATGTGTGTGTACATGTCAGTTCAGCCGAGATAACTACATTAATGAGAAAACAACCACGTGGGCAATAACCGTTAATACAATGTGTGACTCTGAATAAATACTATTTAAACCTCGTGTGTCAGCCGAGGTGTCGCCTGTCCTGAGCGCTGATGCATCGGAGCACAAACCTTTGTTGATTTATTTCTTGGCGAACCGTACTTCACCGGGGGAAGTGCGCGTCACCCGCCCCGAAGTGAACCGAGGAAGTGCTGCCAAGCGCGAGGGGAGGCGTCACAGGTGAGCCGACCAATGAGGTGACGGGATTAAAATAGAGCCGTATATATCGGGGGGTCAGGGCTACTTCCAACCATAGAGTGATGTGACAGCCCAGCGTACCGCCGCCCGGCTCTCCGTCACCATGGCCCTTGTGAACAGCAACACTGCCGTCATCATCCCTCACCACACTACAATAGTTTTTGACTTTATTGAAAACAGGACTCTGAAACCAAAACCAAAGAAATTAAAAGCCGCAAAGTTTTTGTTTGGGTGGTGAGATAAATTTAGCAATGCAAAACCTTCTTGAATTTGCCTTTTATGCCACCTGAATGAACTGTTTGCAGAGCGATGTCAGATGCAAATAGATAAAGTCCACAAGAAGGCACTTTGAATGGTCCTTTAAATATTTGGAGTTCCTTTGAACCTGTTGTTCAGCCGCTCTGTGAGTGATATCTCCTTCTTTGATTCATTCTTTTTTTAGATAAGACTTTCATTTGGTCTGATTTGCTGTGCTGGGTGTTTTGAAAACCCGGTTAACAGGCAGGAACTTTGTACTGATAAGTGGAAAAAATGGACAAATGCACTGCATGGCTGAAAGAAAAAAGGATATTTTTACTGGTTATCAAAGAAACGAGCTAAATTTTACAAATGGGAGAACTTTTTTTTTTTAAGCTGCAGCAGGAAACATTAACACGCTTCTGATATTCCATTGGCAGCAAAATGGAAGTATATTTACAGCAAGTCTTTTCATACGCGTTTTATTGGATTTGCAATGGGTGAAACTTCATTGTTGCAAGAGCTAGACATTTAGTAGAAGAAAATAAAAGTTGACTTTTTTTGTAAGAATGGTCCAGGACCTCTATCATGGCCACATCTGATATTATGACTATACCGTCGTGGGTTTTATAGTAATCTGTTTGACCAAACTAGCCGTGAATGACCACACGCTAATTAAAGAAAACCTCCACCTGCTGCTGAAGGCCACAGTATGTGGATGAAAGCTTCAGAGAAAATAGGTTCATTTTGTCAAGCTGCTTTCCAGCGTCAAAAATGAACCCTGAAGCTCAGTGAAATATCTCACAATGCTTCATTCCATTTATTTTTGTACTAATTATATCCTAGATATTTTGAAGGAACGAAAACAACTGCTTCAAACACTGAAGGGCTCAGGTCAACTTTCACAGAAAGGTTACATAATCTCTTTCTACTGTACAAACAGAAATGCTTGAAATATTATATGCAAATGTGTGCAAAAAAGGATCATGCAAAACTGCATCTGAATCTGCAGATTAATTGCTAACCAGAATCATAATAAACAAATGACAAGTTATTGCACTGCAGGTATTGGTAATATATCAATGTCTTTACAGAGATGCACCCTGAACCACATCTTCACACACACAAACTCGTATAATGTTCTCAAAGAGACAACTCACGGTAGTTCAGTCAGTGAAAAAAAACCTTTATTTTTGAGAATACATTCATGCCGTTGACCTTTATTCAGTGAACCTGAATCGCTCTACATGTCAGCTGCTGGCTGCGTCTACGGCTCGTTGAACCCCTCCAGTCTCTTCTGGACGATATCTCGGATCAGAGCTGAAAGACGAAGGGAGAGAGAAAGAGAGAAAGAGGGAGCCGGCGTGAAGGCGCTTTAGTCACTGCTCTGTGTGCAATGCGTTTGACACAAATGACCTCTGTAATGTTTAAAAAGGATCACTAGATGGCACTCCAACAGTGCCTATGACCTGATGATCCCTGGAGGATGACTCTTGAAATGCCTTTTCAGTTGGGGACAAAAACATCAGCCTCTAGAACATGTTGAATTACCACCAACAACTTATAGGAAGGTTCGGTTTATACCTGTTATGTTTGTTCTTTTAGCAGATTAGTTGTAGGCCTTTTAAACAAGAATGAGTTGATAAGACTACAACTATTATGGGGGCAGGTAATATAGGATTTTAAAATACTGTTGTTGAATGGTGTGTTTATGGCTTAGTTAGAAATCAGAGGCTTTGCAAATCAGCAGAGGAATGTCTTCTCTTACTGTCGAGCAGCTCTCTTGCTGTGTATCTCTTCTCCAGACTGTTGTTAACCTCCGCCATCAGCCAAGGGAAGAAATTAGTCTCAATATCTGGAAATCAGAACCACAAATATGATAAAACATTAATATCAGAATCTTCATGCAATGAGCTCAACTGTTACTCAGCACGTTACAGATTTTACGAAATGGAGCGCAGCGATGCCCTCGTGTGTCAGAAAGGTGGAAGCTGAGTTTGAGTGAGAAGTTGACGGCGGAGAGCAACGCAGCAAAGAAAGGGCCGACCTTTCTCAACGGGGTCATAAAAGTAGCCGTGGCTCCTCAGCGAGGTGAAGACTGTCGGCAGGAGGTCAGACAGGTACTGCTGGGTGTACGCCCGAGCCGCAATCTTCTCTGCTGTCTCTCTTTCACTCTTCAGCACCTCCTTCTGCTGGGCAATTCTACGCTCCTGAGGTCAGAAGAAACTTTTTTTTAAAACATGCACAAACACAAAGTGAGGTGGTTCTGAATGTGATCCATTGATTTGATTTGATATAATAGTGATCCACAGAAAGAAATGCTCTAGCGCACAGAACCAGATGCTTATTTAGGACATTATGAGATTGCTCGTAGAAAGGACAGTGATAAGCACTCTTAATTCAAAAACATAGCTAATCTGCTTCATTAGAACAGTTTTATCAGATTTGATTGACAACTGTTATTGGATTCTGATACTTATGCTGTTGAATTCTGATTGGTGAACTTGTTTAAACCTTTTTCCAAAACAGTGTCATATTGCAAAAATCTAAGGGAATAGAGTTTCAGACGTGTAAATCGTTGCCCATATGATTTTTTCAGGATTCATACAGAATACATAATGAAATGAAACAAAATGGCCTTTCAGTCTGATTAACAGATTATCAGGCTAGGTTTTCAAGACCTGAATATTAAGTCCTGCTTAGCCCAATGCATGTTTGTGACTGCTGTCTTCGTGGCATCACTAGTTTTCCCTGATTGTCCGGCTTTGGGACAGACCTGTTCTTATATAAAAATGGGTTTCCTATAACTTGCACACCTTCTCCTCACTGTGGCGCCTCTCCTGCTCCTGAAGCCGCAGCACCTCGGCCAGCTCGTTATTTCGGAGCTCCTCGAAGGCCCTCTGCTGGGCCCTCAGACAGGCCAGCTCCTCCTCCTCCATCACCTCCTCCAGAGACTGTTCTATTGTCTTGCCCACCAGGACCTCCAACACTGGCTGCACCTCCCTGTCAAAGTCAAACAACTGCAGAGGATACTTGTAGTAAGTGGTGTTACATTGTGCATTTTAAGAGTTTGATCAAACCTGTAAACATTCATTTGAATTTTAAAGGCAGTTTAATATTGTATATGCAACCTGTTACATGTTTTTGTAGAATTGCGTGGCAAGACGTCCCGTTTGGATTACCTACCTCTCCATACTCTATCTGCGTTTCAACGTCTTTGCCAGACTTGGCAGGTATGAAGAGTGGGGTTGATGGTTTGTCCAGGAAAGCATCGGTCTGGCACTCAATATCTGTAGCCACTGTAACATCACTCAATTCTTCAAGATAAAGCTCTGAAAAGAAAGATCAGAGCGTTACAAAGCAGCTTCGACAAACTCATAATGAATCAAAATATACGACAGATGTAAAAGTTCTGACGCTGTCAAGAGAAATTCTGTACCCGTTTGTACATCAATGTGTTTTCGGCCCTGCAGGGCCTCGGGAGTCCTGGGTCTGAACTGTTCCCTGGCTCGTTTTTGAGCAATGGCTCTCCTCCTGATCTCCTGCTGTCTTAGTATTTCAGCAGGGTCTGGCTGAGCCGTCTGCCAAAGGTGAATGATAATACACATTTTTAAGAAGGAAAGGTAAACCTACCGGGGCTCAAGCATGGTAAAATGTATGTTTCATACTTACAGTTGGTATGATGTGTTGGGCGTAAGTGTTTCCTCTGACAACACGGCGATCATACATAATGTTTCCATAATTACTCTGTGCCCTACATTGTCAAGGAAAAACAGTGCGGCTGACTTGACACTTGTCAGAGATGATGTGCTGATCCATGTTGTGCTGGTCTTTGACAGTTAAATAAAGTGGTGTTTAAATGTATTTTTTCAGGCATTTTTCAATCTGCTTGGTAAAAGTTTAACATTTTTATTTAAATAGAAATACCTATAGTACTCTTTCAACAAAAGCACTCATGGTGCCTTTCAACTGGTAGTATAATAAGTATAAAGTACCATCAAGTAGAAGTGCTTTCTGCCTAGCTTTAGTTACACTGAAGCAAGGTTGGCACAAAAACACAACAAACGTACTGTTCGGACGGAGGCTCTCTGTATCTGGAGCGGTTCTCCACAGGTCTGGGGCGACTTGAGAAGGTGTAACTTTCGTTTGGATCCCGCTGGCTGTGTGAAACAAAAGCCATTTTTTCCAGAAACGACCAGAAACCTTTAGACGCTGTAGTTGTAATAGTGTAAAAGTTAACTGGCTAACGGTAACGTTTGCTATCGTTGGCGGGCAAGCTACCAACACAAACTGTTGTAGCAACCGTCTCCAAGGAAGTGTAATCCATTGGACGTTACGTCACTTCCTTTAAAACAGACGCTAAGAGAAACTCTTTCTATTTTTTATTCAACCGTTACTAGAACTAAATACTAGTGTTTTCAGTAATACATTTTCTACTACTACTAGCTACTACTACTACTGTTAACAGTAGTGGTACAACTACACCACAACCACTATTTATTACCACCATTAGCATTATTACCACTATTAGCTTACTACTAGCCTACCAGTCTGCTGCGGCTACTACTCCTACTTGTCTTAAATACCCACACTACTACATTTACTGTTGCTACTATTTACACTCCTCCTCATACTACTATTACTACCTCCTACCACTACTAATACTACCACCAATATTGATAATAATAATATATTTATCTACTTTAACTCAAACAAAAACTGTAATCGCATCACTCAGTCATTATTATCTATCATTATCATACAATCTTCCTCAGCAGACATGGTTTGCCCAGTTTGGAAGTGTAGATTTTCAATTTATTCTGAGTACTTTAAGGACTTCACACTGCGGGCTAAAAGATCGAAAAGTTTTAGTAGTAGTAGTGGAAATATATCACTACAGACTTTGTTAAAAACAAACTGTGGACTAAACCTCTAGTGGTTTTTCTTCTGTGTTTCAGCACATTTCTGAAAATCTGAGTATAACCTGTTGATGCAAGGACCACTTCCTGCAGAGAGAAGTCAAAAGGTGATAAACAAAGTCAACCTTATACTGCACTTAAAGCGTTGACTTAAAAATAGCACACGGAGAACTTAAGAGTTAGAAATGTTTCTTAAAAACTGATATTCTATTCGTACATGTTCTACTGATGTTCAAGTGGTGTTTACATAGCTAGAAGTAACGAGACAAAATATAATTGTGACTTGTGGTGCAGGTTCGACATCTGTTGCCACCTCTGCCCTTTTTTTTGCATACTCAATCGGTGTACAAGCAAAAAAAAAATATGCACTTGAAAAACGATTTGTTGTGCTCACAGGTGGCACTGAAATGTGGGCGGCACGAGGCATTCAGTAAAGGATAACAGAAACTCAACTAAAGACTATGTTAACCACAGAGAGCACTTTCAGCTCTACGAAAAGTCACGGTGTCACAGATAAACAGGGCAATCTACACTAAACTGTATTTGTGAGGACAAAGGTGAGTGCTCTGCGGTCACAGT
This sequence comes from Nannoperca australis, assembly GCA_036023655.1. NCBI lineage: Eukaryota > Metazoa > Chordata > Actinopteri > Centrarchiformes > Percichthyidae > Nannoperca > Nannoperca australis. The sequence goes on along the minus strand of JAVQJD010073747.1, from coordinate 17,125 downwards.
GACGACTGAAATGGCACTTTTTTTCCCCCTCCACTGTTTTTTCTATGTTTCCATGTCAGATTCCGTGTTTGATTGTGACATAGTTTTGCATGTTTTAATTGTGACATAACAGGTCACGCTGACTATTGAAATACCCAAACAAAGGATCATTATGTAACATGTTCATGAAAATTGTTATTTACAACATAGACAGCCAAATATGCAACTAATACTACCACCATTACCAGTGATGTTACTGCTACAAAGTCTACTACTGCCACCACCACCACTCCTATAAGTACTACTACTATTATTACTACTACAGTTCCTGCAACTACGAATAAAACTATTGCTATCAATTAACTACTACAGTAGAATATGGATAATACCAACTTCTACTACTACTAGTACTACTCTTACTATAGTATATTACTTCTGCTACTACTAATACTAAGATGATTTTGCCATAGTTTCGCATGTTTGATTTGTTTTATAACAGGTGACTACATGTTTAAATAACCAAACAATGGATGATTATATAACACGTTGATGAAAACTGTACTTCCTTTACAACACAAAGCCAAATGCAGCCGTGGCTAGAGGACACCATGGGTCTGTGTCGTAAAGGCTTGGGATTTGCCCTTCTCTCTGATTATTATATTGTTTATGTTTCAGCTGTCACAAATCATTAGGCATTATTAAAGGGTAAACCGTTCAGCTGGCCACTGTGTTAGCCCCCTCTCATTAGCGTGTTGACTGTCAGCCATGAAATTACGCAACCAGGAAGGCATTCTTCCACCCATTTATCTGTTTTCAGTGCAGTAATGTCATTTTTTTAACATTAATTCCAGACTTGTAGCTTTGATTCACAAAATCCACAAAAAAATGTTTTACTTCTTCGATTAAACACAGTGTAACGGAGGAATAAGCACCCACATTGTAGTCAAAAGCCTCCCTCTGCGCGGTAACATATGGCGTACTGCTTTAAAAACAGCAGGCGGTAACTCAAGCAATTACTACAAAAGGTGGTAATTAATGTAATGGGCATCCGAGCGGAAAAATGATTGAAAACAGTGATTAGTGAAACAGTAATGTACATGTATAGTAAGTAGTAAGAGACAAAGATGTAGTAATGGAAGCAGTGCTTCCATTGATTCCAATGAGGTTAAAACAGAGGCAATTACTGTTGTCAAAAAGCAGCATATGCAACAAATTAATTTAAAAATATACATCATTACATACACCTTTGCAAGAGTCCTGATTGCAGGACTGTTATTATGTGAACAAAATGCCATCTGCATGGGTCCTGTGATAACAACAAAATGATTATGGAAAATAAGCATCTATGTCCGCTACGGAAGTCCACGATAAGTGGCTGAAGGCCTTGGAAAAAAACAGTAAATGGAACAAGTGATAGACATTTTCTCTTTTTTTTTCCTATTGCAATTTTGCAAGACTGAAATTTCTTGACTGTAAAAGTAATGCTGCCCTCTGCTTATTTTTTGGATTACAACGTTTTAAATTATTTGCAATTAACATTCTCCTAAAAGCTTACAAACACAAATCAAAGATACATACAACATTATTCATCATCTCTATCATGGAAACTAAACATGATAGAGGTGATTGTAGGGTTAGTGCATTAACAACAGAGCACCAGAGTGTAAAATAAAGAATTAATAGTAACTAGAAATAATTAATGAATTATATTTTTACCCGGAAAACATGCAGGAAAAGACAAAGTTGTTTAATTTAATTTAAGTATATTAAGAATGTGACATGTGTCCCCCATCTCCTCCATTGGTGCAATGTTAGGAAGGGATCTTTAAATGGCCGGTATGAACAGAAAGAAATGTTTACGGCAAGCAAGAACAATTTTAATGTAGGCCTACATATGGGGCATGTGAGTGTCGTTTAAAGACAGGCTTGACAAATGTGAACCTATCCTTTAAGCTTTAAAGTTGTTTGTCATTTCATTTATATGGTGTATGGTAGTAGAAGTCACTCTTCTTCCAGAATTCATTAGTCACATCCTGGATTGTGATCATTTTGAGCCTTTTAGTTTGTGACGTTCTTGTTTAGGACTTCATTGGGAGACTAGTTCACTGTTCACATTGAGTGCCACTAATTATTCAAGAGCTCATCACACTGAATACACTGGCATGCTACGCACAGCTCTGCCTTTCATACTGAACGAGCTGTAACAATGTACATTGATGAGGGCAGCACAATGTGTTCACTGTGACCTCTTGATAAAAAAAACAGCCTAAGAGCATTTCTTTGTCAGTTGATCAGATGCTTGTTGGAGAACACATGCTCTGCTTGTAAGTCATGTCTTTACTGAAAGCAATGCAGGGTAAATTATTTTTCTTTGGGAATTTGACTGATGCATGAGATTGATTAAATGTGCCTGTAAGCCTTATGAGATTAATATTGAAAGCAGAATTGAAACTGGTTCCAGCTTCTCTCGTGTGAAGATGTGCTGCTTTTCTTTGTTTTCCAGTGCATGGCTCTAGGGATAACAATGTTGGTCTGTCAACTGGTCTGCCACTTTGATCCAGACTGAAATAACTCAGCTATCAAATAATTAACCAATTAATCAAGAAAGTAATCGTCTCATTCATTGATAATGCATAGTTATACGTTCTGATCACGCTTTAATTGAAACATAGATGTTGGAAGGTAAATGGAAACCAGTGTTCAACATAACTCAAAAGGTCGTGCTTACTCAAGTGTTTGTTAAGTGACCTTTTGGAGCCCCATAATTAATTAAAATCAAAATTACACAGTTTCTGTCAGTGTTAAAGTTGTGGTTTGGAAATTACCTGTAATTTCTTACCTGGCAGATATGTTGACTTTTTAATGGTTTTGTAGAGAAAAAGATCAACATGCAGGTTATATTTGAGCCCCAATCTGAAAATGTCCTTTTTGGCCGCCCTGAAGTTGCTTTTTTGTCTTTCCTGCTAATCATCAAATCATGTGAGATTTCAAATTCACGCTTCACATTTGAGACTGCAAATGTGATGTAGAAAGTGACACATGATAAAAGCAATATTTGTCCAAGATAACGCAACTGAACACAACCTTAAATACATAGTCACTTTATGAAGCTTGAAAATTGTAATGTTAAGCACGCTGTTTGTTTGTGAGGCTTGTGGTGGTGTTGTTTTCTATTATGTTGTAAGATTTTCCTGTTTTTTGTTCCGTCTGTACATAAAGACTGAGTACAGAGTTTGACAAACTCAGGTTTAATAAACATTGCATGCGTCAATCCTACAATCCTATTATTGGACTTCTGAACATGCAGGTGTTGCTTAGTTGTGTCGAACCCATGTAACTGATTATTTAAGATGATCAATATCAGAGATTATCATTCTTTATCTTAAATTTCAACTATACAATTTTGCTAAATCCGGCTCGGTTTAAATCTTGGTGCAACTTTTGTATGAATTAGATTGACTCGATGAGGAAAGAAACACTGTTATAAAACACTGTAGAGAGGAAGGAAGAGGTGGCATCAGTTCATCTTTAGTCAGAGACAAGAGGAACAGCAATTCAGAGAAAAACCAAATCCGCCCATGTGACCACGTCTGGTTTCCTTCTGTTTTAGCATATGTGCCAGAACATGCTGTTCACTCAATGAAGCCTCTTTGCTCTTGTTATGCAACACATGTAGCAAAGTGAAGTTGAGCTAAACTAGTCACTTTCCTCCATTTTCTCATTCATTCTGCCACTAATGAATTGACTGGAGAGCGATTCAGGACCACAACATCCATTTGTAACAGGAGCTTTCTAAAAAGTCACACATACAAATACACTTTTTCACTTTGTTATTTTCTTTTATTGCGTAGTTTTTCTTCCATAGAACCATTTATGCAGGAATTGCATGACTCTGGAAGACCCCTTGACAAAGATTTCTCATCTGTATCTATTGCTATCTGACTCTATTTACATTTTAGCATACAAATAAACAAAGCAGAGTTTCTCATCAGAAAAAGTGCCTTAATGTAGTGCAAGAAAAAGACCATGCAAGGTGGAGAGTATTTACAAAAAGCCTGTACTGTACATATCAATAAATCAACAAAAACATCAGACAAAACATAGAAAATCAACACTCATAGCATATTTTATCCACTGTGTTTTCATAGCTTCATTGTGGTAGACTAGATATCTATCAGAATAACCACATATCTCTTCAATGTTGTACTCTAAACAGTACTACTGACAAAGTGCAACCATAGAGGCGGCACATAGCTGACATTCATCCAAAGTAAAACAGTGAAAAATGAACAAAATGGACTTTATGTGCATAAACAAGCATGTCTCAAACACAGAGCTGCTCGGTGGGCAGAGCCTAAAAAACACAGTTTCTCCGTTGAACCAACACAAGAACAGTGAAAAGGGGAGGAGGAGGAGAGGAAGTGGCTGCTATCGTGAAGCCAAGCTCTCTTGCTAATAAAAGAAAACGTACAATCCAACTATATTAAGTTATCTAAGTGAGAGAGTCAGCCTGGATAAAAAAAGAAGCTTGCTGATCTGCTAACTTGCAGTTTCAAACTGGTTTTCTGGCTTTGCCCACTGAAATTTAACTCCAGTAAATGTTTGTATATCTAAAATCTGATCTCTCAAACAGTTCCAAAGTCAATCAAACATAAGACTCCTTGGCGTAAGAAAATTCCTCAAACACAGGCTGGCTACATCTCCGCGACACAACCTCATGACGACTTGCAGACACAGACTCCGACATTGCTCTCTGGCGGAAAGGCTGCCGCAGCTCGACAACGTTGGCTTTGTCTTGTGCTGCTTGAGCAAAACAGTCTACGTACTGATTGACAGAACAGGTGGCTGGGAAGTCATAATTTACAGAGGATGGACGGGACCTTCTCTCCAGCTGTATGGCATCGTGTACAGTCATCGATCTGTACTGCGGAGGAAGACCGGCGTTCTGCACTGCGTGCTCGTATGCCGGAGGCCTGCAGGGCAGCCTGCTGTCCACCTGCTTAAACACTTCAATGGCCGACAGGGGGCGTGGTTTGTGAAGAAGCTCAGCTGGTGGATCTGCTTCACTCTGGGAGTCCTCCTGGAGAGTTTCACAAGGGAAGGAGTTTTCCTTCGGAGAGTCTTTCTTCAGGCTGCTCCTGCTGAAGGCTCCTAAGCTCCTGGTCCTCAAGAGGACTTTACTGGTAACTCTCATGGAGTATGAACGCCTCTTCTCATCTGAAATCGGTCTGGCAATGTCCTTCTGAGCCTTTGCTGCCGTCGAAGGCTGGTTGGTGGTGTTAGTGGATCTCCTGGGGCATGCTGGTGACCCCACTGGGGAATTGGTGAAGACGGAGCCTTCTGACTGATTAGAAGCAGTGCTCTCAAGGGAAGAGCACGAGTCCTTACCTGCCATGTAGGGCAGGGGATCCAAGTTGGAGCTGCTGCTCAGTTTTGGAAAAGACAACGCTGGCCTTGACTGCCCTCTGAGCAAGAAGGAGTCATCTGAGATCTGCTTTTTCAGAGGCTGGTCCTCAAAGTCCCTCGTCTCCATCGAGCAGTCGTCGTGGCTCCTGGAGTGGCTGCACAGGCTCTCGAGATCAGCTGAGAGGAGGATGATGGGCTCAGAGCAGCGACGGTTGAATTCTGGCTTTGTGTTGAAGATTACATCAGCTGGCCAAGAGGAGGTGTTGAAGCTGGGACTGAGAGAGGAAAACGACCCACTCTTTCCATGTGTGGAGCTGGCACTCTCTCCTGCCTCGCCATCTCCATCTGGGTCGGTGCTGTCATACGCAGAGTCATGATGCTGAGAGGACAGTGAGTCTGCAGAGAGGGAAAAGAAAGACATGATTAGGATGTCTAAATTTTACAATAATTATTCTTATATATTTCTCAATTTGTGCAAATTCAATGTCACTCAAGTAAGGAACTGTACCAAAGTTATTAGGCAGTAGGAAGGGTAAGAAAAGGGGGATGTATTTATTTAATTATTTGGTTTTAGACTTTATTTCATCCCATTTTTGCAGGATTTACCATAATTAAAGATTGAATACAACATATGTATCAATCAATCATGCTTCTGTAAAAAAAAATATTTTGTAGTTGCTAGTAGGAGCAATATCTAATCTTTGAGAAACAGGGATTGAACATTATCTTTATAAAGAGAATGCCTTTTTTTCTCAAGTCAACAGGGGTGGGAGTTAAACATAAAGTTAAGCCCCCTGCCCCACCCTAATCCCTTTAGTACAGTCCCTTAAGGGAGATAATAATAGAGATTTGAGCGATGTGTAAATGTACCTTCATCAGTATCCAGCAGATTTGGTATATTCTCTCCGAGTATCTCACAATGCTCAATCAGGAACTGAGTCAGCTTTGTGACCTGCAATGAATCAGGAAAAGAAACACGATAAGTAAAAGTAACAACGATATCAATTTACAAAACTAAAACTGAAAATGAGATATCAAATTCTGAAAATCAAAGCTGCCGTTCAGAACAGATGCAGTCTGGACACAGAGCCAGAGACAGCGTGTTTTTTATTAGAATGTAACTAAACAAACAAACAGCTAACAGCCCGTGCATTTTGTAATCTTACTTATGAAACCTTTTGAGGTTTTCTGCACTGCGAACCGCAAAGCTTCAAAGCACCAAAAGTGAGAAAGTATATTCATAACAAGACTTTCTACCTTCTTCATCTTTTCCTTCTGCTCATCCAGCGGGGTGCCATCCAGCTGCAGCAACGTGGGGGCGATACACACTGCCAGGTTATGGGCGTCCATCTTGTTGGTGTCAGCGCTCTCAAGGATGTGATGGAGGACGCAGACTAAATGCTGGAGGAGGAGTTTGTTGGCCCCCGGGAGCTTTTCTACCACCCTGTCGGTGGGTAGCAAAAGGAGGAAGGAAGAAAGAAAAAAAGAGAAGAAAAAGAAGACATTAGCTTGGCGCTCTTTTTTTTAATTTTAAAGTTTCTTCCTTCTTTTAAACAGAAGACAGACTCAAAAGGAGAAGTGCTCGGCCTGTAGATGGAGGACTGGGAATGCACTGCAAAACTCGTTTGCTTTCGACCACATGAGCAGTCCTAAAAATACCTCCAGACTTCCTTTCATATATAAATGTCATATATAAAATAGAAGCTGGTCATCACAGTGGCCGGTCAATGGCTTACTTTCTGATTTCCAGAGCTCTCTGCTCGGTGTCTTCAATGTCCAGAGCCGTCATCCATTTGTCATAAAGTTCAGACACCAGCAGGCTGCCGGGAAGCTCCTTCAGAAAACTCTGCAACAAGCAAGAGAGGGCGGGTGATGAGACACAGTACTTAGAAGTAGAAAAGATCTGGTGTGACAGTAAACTGTGACATCCAACAAAAGAGAGAACAACATCATGTTGTGGATGCTGACTTAAATACATTCTGTGTAATATTAAATATTATAAAACTACCATAAGTAGTTACTCAGGTGTTGTAGTTGAGTACTTTCTACATTCCAGATGGAAATATTGAATTTGTTCTCCATTACGTTTATGACAGCTTAGGTTACTAGATACTTTGCAGATCATTAATTCAAAATACAATCAATACATACATGATGATGTATTTAATAGACTAAGCTATCCAGCTGCAACATTAAAGTGATGATTAATGCATCAATTGTTTTGCATAATGAGTACTTTTACTTTTAGTGCTTTTAAAATGTTTTTATTCTAATACTCGTATACTTTACTTCATTTTAATGCTTCTTCCACCACTGTGCTAGTAGTAATGGTGTAGTGTAGTAGTTGTAGCAGCAGCTGCAGTAGTAGTTGTGGTTTTGGTAGTAATGGTCGAGTGGGCGCATCATTTGTAACAGTAGTTTAATTAATGGTTGAAAGGGAACGTACTTTAAGAAGCCCGACGAGCAGAACAACCGGCTGGCCCTCCAAGTCCACCTCCTGTCCGCTGTTGAGCTGCTCTCTGATGTCCTTCATGTTCTTGCTGTTGCACGGTTTCCGAAAGACTCCCTCTGTGGACGGCCCACTCTTCCTCAGCAGCACCAGCATCTCCTGGTGAAAGGACGGGGGCCATAGGTGAGGAGAAGCGAGGTGCGATGATCACAGCATTCCCTTTTGACACCAAATCGAGCTGTGTGTGCGTGTTGAGTGCATGCCGAGCTCTAGACTAATCAACATGCAGCTTGTGTGCTTGTGTGACTTCCTGTCCTCGTTCTAAGTCAAAGGTCAGCTTAGTAGGTGTTTGTTTATTATTCATGCTCACATCTACTCTGAACAAGTTGTCCTATATTCCTTTTAAAAAAAGAGGGAATTCTGCCCAAAGCAGTGACATAGTTATAGGAATAAATGAAAAATGTTCTTTCTGGTTTCGAGAAACTTGACTCGTGAGAGATCTGACATTTAAGGTAGGAAGTCAACTTACTGCGACTGGTTTGGGTAGTGAGCAGTCGTCTGGGCATATCTTGCAAAGGGGCTGTCCAAAAAGCTGTGTCTTGGCATCTGTATCTTCTCGGCGTGCTTTGCTGACGAAACTAGAGCCCTTTCTGAGCCTCCTCACCAGGTTCCACTTGGTATCTGATGGGAGAAGAAATGTTTTATCCCTCAGCCTATTTTACATTTTGGATCATATTTGCAGATTTAAACATGTTTCTAATGCTTCTGTTCACAAAAGTTTTAAATTAGCGCAACAAAAACAGAATTGGGGCCACAGTGCCAATGTCTCATAAACTGTTTCCTTCACTTGTTCACTCTTATCAGTAGTTTGGTTTCCTTTTTCTGTTTCTGTGGTCGTTCTCTTTGGTCTCATTTCAACACATGGCACAATTATTTAGCACCGCCCCTCCATCACAGCTGCCACTGAGAGACTTTCAAACTCACCAATGGGCTGTGCCGGCTTGTCCTCTTGGTTATTCGACTGCTTCAGCAGAGCGGAGACATTTGCGTCGCCCTGGAAACCAAATAGAGAAAAAGTCATGTGGTGTTGAGTACGCAAGGGGAACCATGAGCATGATGAGAGGAACAAAGGGAGGGGTTGTGTTTTTTCATTCGCCCCGCCGCCACAAACCCTTGCCCCACATGCCTGCTGACACGTGAATGAAATAATAGTGCCACGCAAGACACTCGTGCTGTAGAAGCCAACAATCATTCACACCATCATACACTATAAAATCTTTTTTATTGGCATTTGAAATGTGATTCAAATGTATTTTTTGCAGCTACAGTATACGCAGTTCAGAAGCTGTACGTTTCCAACAAAGCTGTCCACTGAAGACTCCTTTCGCCATGAGTGGAAAGGCGCAGGTGTCTTTCACAACAAGTTGTTCTGCTTGAATATCTTTAATATCAAGAAGCCTGAGAAAATGGGTTGTTTTACTCACATCAAGTGGAAACTCAATGAATTGTTCCATTCCACCTCCCGTTAGAGTTTTAGTCTAAAAGATGAGAGAGAGACAAGAACAGAGAGCGAGAGAGGTTATTTAGTACAAGCTCTCATTTAATATTGGTTCCTGTTGGACATGGCAGAGAGGGTAGTGAGAGACGTACTGTGATGCTGCCGCTCAACACCTTCATGAGGACGTCTGGAGGTGAAGAAGCACAACCAACCCTCGCTTTTGCGTCTTTAATTTTTCTGTGATGACAAAAAGATACAATTTATACACATAAATATACATTAGACATTGTCTTCAAACTCTCTGCACCCTCTGCCCAAGTATTCACTTTTTACATGTAGTCTGCTCTTTGATTTCACATCACTACACGTTATTTGAAGTATATCAGCCTATCAGAGGATCGATATAATGCTATTACATACTTTCTTCAGAGTAACAGTGACAAAATGAACATTGTTTTTTAAAGATGTTATCTTGCTGTAATCGACACCACGTTATCTACAACCTTGTCCAACCAATCCAAAAACTTCAACTGAAAGTGAATGATACTGATACTTATATTCATTTAGCTGATAATTGTGTATTTTCTGCAGCAATACTGTGTTGTCAACATTGATCAAAGTGACTTTACAATCTAGCTCGAGTACTGTCGCTATGAGAAATGAAAGGATTTTTATGGAATTGTGTTGATAACATAGAGTTGATTAAATGCCTGATCAGAGAATAATGCTGTTTCTTACCTGTGAAGAGTATCTAACCAGCGTTCTTTCACCTCAGGCGAGCTGTCGGTAAGAAAACAGCATGGTATGAGTTATTAATCCACAGAGAGAGTCAAACAGACAAGCAGATGCAGTGGGAGCAATGAGACAAAGTGCGCACCCCCGTTCTCTTTTAACAACTCGGGTTGAAACTGACTCAGTCATGGGAACAGGAAGCAACGTCACGGCGGCTCCCAGCCAGACATCTTCCACTTCCTCCTAGAATCGGTGTGCGCTGTGGCTTGGTGGCAGTGACGCTTGTGGACGGCAAAATAGATACGTGTGCTCGCGTTCACACCTGAAGGGCTTCACCTTTGATTACCTGTGGCCTCATTAATGCCAAGGAGCTCGCAATATCATATGGCTGCGTGTCAACAGGTGAGCACATGGTTTCCCCGTAGGTCCTTTGACCCCCTCCATGTGAGTGAAAAAGAATGAAACCTTCACACAATGAATCATCCCCGGAGTCAAATCATCTAATCTAATCTCGTTTCTAACAAAACAAGTCAAAAACCCACCATAGTGTGATTAATGACTTTTCAAGAAACGTGGGAGTCCATGAATAACAAACACAAGTGAAGCATTTCTCAGCTGGTGCCATTTAGTGCCTTCGGTGTGACAAAAGCATCATTTACTGTTAAGAATGTATTTCCATTCCTTTTAGTTGATTTCACTGTCAGACAGTATTTATTGTAAAAGCCAGTACTTCCCGAGAAAGTCAGCTGCTGTTAATCCCCTCACATGGATTGGTTTGGAGGCCAGCTCCACACTTCCTATTTTGCAACCTCTTGATGCTGCAGGGAGGACTTTCTCTTTGCTACTTCCCTGTTTTTCATGAAGGCCACAAATCATATGACCTTTTACTACATGTGTGAACATTCCATGAACGGACTCAGGTTTTATTTATCTAATAACTGTAAAAATAAATAAATAAATAAATAAAAAAGACAAAAAAAATTATCTCTGGTTATGAGACGGTATACGTATTCTACCTTGTTCAGTCTGTTTCTAGCATGTAGCTGGGTAGCTAACGCTAGCTAGCAGATGTCAGGTTAATGAAAAGAAAACACAAACAACAGGAACAAATTAATTACTCTGCAGACATTTCTGCCATATCAGTGCTGAAAGCGATTTTTAAAGTGTATGTCTGTGCTGTATGTAGTTGAAGCATCTGGAATCGACAGTTGTCAAAAACATGAATTGTTTCTCTTCTTGAAAAAACTCAAGATTGCATTATTTTGGGCCATTTCGCCCTGCTAATAAGCGTATTTCCCAAAATGTCAACCTATTCCTTTGAAGTGAAATCTCTTCCTTCAAAAGGGGTTAATTTAGATTTTGGAGTTTAGGATTCAAGTTAAGAGGAGCGTTAGGTAATGTGTAAGAGAAAAGATGACAATCCCAACACATGCACGATCATGCATAAAAATGTGCAATCAGTCATGCAAACACATGTGGATCAAACCACTACAGGCTGCTGTTTGTGTGTGAGTCATCTGCCGCACATCTGCTCACCGAAAACACACCAAACAAAAAGTGAGAGCCCAGGCCAGGACGAGGGTCACCCTGAGGTCAATATCCCCCGTCATTCCCTCCTCATCCTCCAGTTCATCTTCAAAGCTGTAAAGCCAGACGTCCTCGAGGCTCACTCTGTGCTGCAGACGATAGCTGGAGGCTGACCTGTTAATACAGAAGCAGAAAGAAAGCCAGCAGCCATCAATATGGTCCTTTCTGTTTCCATTTTATTTATTTATTTTATTTTATTTTCAAGATTGAAATGAATGATGAAAGAATGTTTCAGTTCCATAGATTTCTGCCTCAGCGATGGATTTTTTTCCAATCACAATTGTCATGAATTCATACTTTATGGAATGCGAAGATTAAAAAATACCTTTTGTTGGAGCTGAACAAAGAAACAATAAAATGTGTCATTACCTATCAAGAGCTCCTTCAAAAAGAATCAAATGTATAAAATCACCTGTGCGTTCAATGAAAAGCTGATTTCTGAACATGCAAACTTGGTGAGCCACAAAGAAAACCTGTGAGGTCAACGCTGATCGTCAAGAATGAAGAGAAAAAAATTGCTCTTGTGTAACTGTTGGTGGAATTTCTTCAGTGCAGCACGATGATTAGGTGCTGTATACCAGTTCTGAATAAAACAGGTGTTAGCTTCAACAGGTGTCAGCGGGTGTCGAGCTAAAACTTAACAGCGTGTTTGAAGTGCTTACACAGTAGAGGAACATCAAGGAGAGCTACACTGGAGCTTACATTCATGGTGACTGAACTCCTTCATGAGTAACACTGCACTCTTTGAGCCGTTGACAGAGGCCGAAAAAACTGCTTCCAAAAAAGGTGATTAGTAAATGATTAGAGGAGATTCATTCTTCCATTCTGGAAGAAGGGGGGATGTGAACTGAGGATTAAGGAGGTGTTATGGTGTAGACATGCAGCTGAGCAGAGCAGAGGTAACACACACACACAGTGGAAACAACGTGAGACACAGAAATGGACAGATTAACACACAGGGGGGGAAATAGGAATTGAGGCTCCCCACTGATCCACTGACACTGTCACCTTCAAAAGCCCATTACTTGCACAGCACACAGCAGATTATAGATATGTTTCATTGATTCCAATCATACTGTGATACCTGGCCTCAAATTTGCGCTAAATCAATCTTTTTCTTTACCATTTACCACCAGTGTGACGTCAAATGTAGCCCAACAACCATCACTTGCTGGCTGTGTAACGTACAGAAATGACAGTGGTGTCAAGACAAACAAAACAAAAGGTTGAACTCATCTTAAACTGAAAGTTGTGAAGTGCCTTTTTAACGTTTCTCTAAGAATGATATCAATTAAGAAATTACTGAGATAAAATGAGATAAGACACAGTTACAGTGGATGTAATCTGCCAACAAAGGAAATAAACAACTCACAGCCTTTCCACTGTACATAACTCTAGAAGTAATGAGTGCTCATATATATATATATAGATAGAGGGAGTGAAAAGTTGGTTTATTGTTTTGTACTGTAGTTCCAGCTGTGCGTACCTACTGGAACAGTGAGTAGGTTTGTGGTACAGAGATGAGTGTGATTTGTCCTCCCCCTCAAGAGCTATAAAACAAACAGCTCCGGTCTGGCTCACATGAGCAGCCAGTCATTACAACAACTTAAAGCTGGTGAGAGAAAAAAGAATAAGCATTTAGAAGTGAAAGTATCCCACTGACACATTTGTGTTTGTTTTAAAGGCAAGAGGAGTTCAGGCTTTTTGAGATGTGTTGTCCAGTGAATACCGCTGAGTTTCCCCTCACGTGACTCCACACAGAGGGAACCACCGCACTTTCTTCTTCTAATCAGAGTGACTGAACACAAACAGCCTGTGTGCTGGGAGATTCCCCAATAGTCCGAAAATACGTTGATATGTTTTTACTTCCTCTTTCACTCTCCCATTCCAACTGTACAAATAAGTGACATTTTTCAGCAGAAAGTTGCTTAAATACCAAATACCACATCAGCATGATATCTGTATTTGCTCAAAGTTTTTGTTTTTAGTTTCCCTGTGGTAAATTATTGAAAATTACTGTTGATAATCATCAGCGTATATATATATATATATATATATATAAATAGTATATATATAGTACACATATATATAGCGCTTCTTACTTGAGTTTGGCGAAGACAACGATGTCGCTGAAGAGGAACAGGTGTCTCTCCTTGGTCTTCGAGCCCTCGGTGACCTGAACACACGCGTCCAGCAGCAGCTCTCCATTCTCACTGGTGAGGCCCAGGACGAATGGACTGTGCTCCACAGAGACCCAGCAGGAAGCCTCCTCCCTGAGGGAGAGGGCACACGTAAAAAGGGGGTGGGTGACGGGGAAAACCCACAGCCAAGACCGGACTAAATTTGGACATTAGCGTTCTAATTCTCATAGGACCATAAAGGCTGTGTCAGAGGCCATTGCAGTATCTGAAATGTATCAGCATCCTTAATTGATATTTAACAGATATTTCTTATGTATAGTAAATGGTTTTTAATGATGAACTCAACATCCTAAAAGTCTGTATTTAAATGGGAAACCACCAACCGGACCAGAATCTGGATGCTTGCCTGACAGGAGTGGGGATCGAAGACGAAACAGAGTTTTAGTAGAGATTTTAAGGAAGAGTTCAACATTTTGGGGGAAACGTTTAGAGAGTTAGATGAGAACACAGACACCGTTCCCAGTGGATCTTCTCAGCTAACTCTCATTTGAGGTCTTCATGCTAAACTTGATCTTTTGCCTGTGTAAGGATTAGAAGCACAAGGAGCTAGTTGGAAATGATGCTACCCACAGCTGCCATAATGACGAGCAAGATCAGCTACATGTAGTTTCACAATTAGCCGCACCAGATGTTTTTCTCAAAAATATGAATATTAACTATTTCCCGAGATTATATTTCCTCTGAAATGTTCAGTACACGTGAGCTGTAACACATTGCATACGTTTTGCGTTAGAGCACCTTATGAAATCAGATTGTTAGTGAATGAATTAGTACTCAGGAAAGTGCCTGTACCTCTGCCATAAAGCGGGGAAAGTGTTAAGAAAGTGTTACCAAATTTATAATCGTACAATTATTCCAAGACATTTTGTTCTTAATTTCAATGTAACCAAAAGATGGGAGAGATTATAACTCATTTGAATTCAAAGCAACAATATCATAAATATTAGATTCGATGGAGCTGCCTAGATTAGTAATTGTATTGTAACTCTCTTTAAAATAAAGTGATGTCCCATTTATCCCTTCATCACACGTGACAGGAGTCTATACTTTACAAGTGTCCAACTCTAAAACTCAGACTGGGAATCACTGGTCAATTATTCTGAGGGGGTCAGGAGATTATTAATGGGACAGGATGTAATCCCAAATCACATTCTGCTTCACAACATCACATTCTTTTTCCAGACTTTTCTATAATCATAATACTGATAGTTTTATCTCTTAGAGCCTCTAAAATATATTCAATTCAAACAATCGGAAAAGGGCACATTACTCATGGGCTAATACATACTGAGCTACATGTATGGCACCAGGTTACAGGTGGACACTGCTACGTTTAAAGAGTCAGAGATGTTGGGAACCACTAGTTTAGATGACCTGCACCTTTATCACCACTTGCAGTTGGTTTGTTGTTTAGTAAAGTGTCAAGACGGTGAAAACATTAACTGCTACTGGATCAAATCAGTACAAACAGCCCTCAAATCTGCATCTTCGCACTTGACACCCTCTGTTTGTTTCAGGTATGATATTGGAAACTACCAAACATCGGCAGTGAAACTGTGCAACAACTCAAAAGGCAAGAAGTTACAGATTCATGAAGAGCGAACCCAGCCTTTTGTTTTGTAAAATAAACATATTCACAGACTATAACCAGTAGTCTCCAACACTGTGGCCCTTACCTAAATCCCAACAAGAGTGGAAAAAACGTAGAATTTAAAGAAAAATGTCAGATCTGCATGTGAAGACATCACCTACTGTGGCGGATCAATATCATGTCAATAACCTGAAATGATGAAACTCATATTTCTTTGATTAAGACGTTTTTATTATTTTGAAAAACCGTGACTTTGACCACAGTTCGGGATTTTATTAGGGGATTACCTCTCACGTCTCTTGATATTTCACACCACAGTTTGTCTGTATATCTGATGATAACATCAGATATATAAAACAATCTGGTCGTGTCACTGCTGCACGTGTCTAGAAAATGTTTATCAAATCAACACAAAAGTGTACAGAAGTTGTTTGTTCGACATTACTGTGACAACACTGTGAAACCAGCGTTGGTCACTGATCTTCCCACTGACTCTGAGTTGAGGGCTGGAATTCAAATTGTAGCAGCAGAGGTACTTTCCCTGTTACCCTTCTGGCCTACTCAAGATGACACATAAATTACCGGCAAATAAAACAGTGGGAGAACTAATCCAACTGGTGCTCATCGTTGAGTGTAAACGCAAACAACACAAAACCAAATGTGAAATGAAAGTTTTTATAAAAGCACTGTTAAGACGAGCCCCTGCTACATAACTTAAATGCTCATACCCCTTAAAACATTTTGGAAAATATACTTATTCCCTTAGGTTAGCTGAAAAGACACTTACACATAAGAGTGGTATTGATCTTCTCATCTAACGCTGTGCCTGAAAACATACAATGTAACTAACAGTCAGATTCAATGTATAACATTAAGCTTAAAGAAGTGTGTTGGTTTTATCTGCATTACATCCTCGATATAAACATCGATAGCTTGTTATAACATAGTCATTACACCGTTGTGGAATAATTATATTTAACTAAACACACATCACCATCTCTTTTCTATAAGGTGAGGTATTTGCTACGTCAGTGTTAGTCCCACCACAGTGAAACTAACACCTACGGAGTCCCCCCGCCTTATGGAAATCCACAGTATGTGTGTGTGTGTGTGTGTGTGTTGACTTGCTGAAGTTGTGAGAGTGGGATGTGTCTGACATTTGTTTTATTTTTCTTTGATGAACTCGCCCACTGGGTGCCCTGGTGGTCTTTGTGCAATTACTGCGATAACGTCTCTAAAAGGTTAAAGAGTAAAACATCAGGTATGTAAGAGGAGGTGTTGAAGAGCATTACCCAAGTTCATTAAACTTAATTTCCTAAAAGTACCTCATAATAATATTGACAAAAATGCTACTAAACACTAACTATCTATCTATCTATCTATCTATCTATCTACATAGGCTACTACAGTGGATCACAACCTGGAGGTCAGGAATTCCAATGGGGTCTCGCTAAAAATGAGGGTTCACAAGATGGCTACAAAAAGAACAATATATATATATATATATCCTTCTTTTTGCAACTATCTTCTGTACACAGACACACACACACACTCATATATATATGTGTGTGTGTATATATATATACACTACCGTTCAAAAGTTTGGGGTCACCCAAACAATTTTGTGTTTTCCATGAAAAGTCACACTTATTCACCACCATACGTTGTGAAATGAATAGAAA